>ML781854.1:1372589-1405151 GCA_009831015.1 Picea engelmannii | reverse complement strand
GTCGCTCCTACTCCCGGTACTCCATGTCTAGGACCATGTGGGCCTCGAGACATGATCTCCTAGTTATCCCTAGATATCAGGGATAACAAGACTTTAAACCCTCAATTTATACAAGAGCAATGACCTTTAATTTAATTTTAGGTCACAAAAGGCCGACAAGGCCAAATTTACATAAAAACATTGTTTTTACATTAAATGATATAATTAAACCATAAATCAAGCATAAATGAAGACACCATTCCATTTTAGGGTGACGTTAGGCCCTTTTAGGGAAATGTTGGCCTCCTGGGGAAAAATGTTAGGCCTTCTTGGGCCTCAGGAACCTGCCACACGTAAAACTTGGCACATAACTACCTCCCAAAACCTCCATAAGAACTGGATAATGTCATGGGTGTCCTAGGTGATTTCATGGGCCTTCCAAGGCCAACGTCCTGGTGGAAAGGGAACAACCCCCCTGGGTACAAGTCTGCTAAGCTTCCTCTGGTGGAAGGTCCTCTTCCATCCCGGTGCAAACCCTCTGATCTATCTCTACCCCCTGCTAGGGTCTCAACATCAATTTGATGGGATTTTAGCCCCATGGAGGTCTGACCTAATCATCTCCCCATGTGTACCTGTCCATTGGGTATGGCCCTGCACATCAAAAGATACTCCCTCCATGGGCTCATAAGTCACAGGGATCATAGCAATGTCAATCACATCTAATCATCAATTTTATTAAACATGTGCATAAAACCCCTTTTACCTGGACAAGTGTTCAAAGACATTATACTAATATACAAGCCAAGTTTGGAGGAAATGCCAGGGTGTCCTATTGGGATAATTCTCACTGGATGTGGGGTGTTTTTGAGAGAGATCAAATCCAATCCATGTGAGTGGATGAAGTGGATAAGGGATGACTGGGCAAGGGGTACAATGATAGCAGGGAAGTGCATGGCTTACCTATGGGTGCCTCTGTAGAGGGTGAGTTATACCTGTCATGGATGCAAATGTTTCCAAGCCCATTCATGCCTTTTTTCTTTATTTATTTCTTTTTCTTCAAAAATATAGCTAGGGGACATTGCCCTGGCGTGTCAACTAGTGGTGGAAATGTTACCCACAAGCATTTCACGAAAATGATGAGACCCCCTTTCTCTTGGCTATGCCACAAAGATCCACTACCCTAGTGTTGTGACCAGTTGTTGGTAGTGTCATACCACTGCATGCCCATGGACCTAATAGGATGGCTCGTGATGAGACCCCCTATCCTCTAACGAGGTCTTGTTTTATTATTTTTATGGGTCCCTCTGTTTCTTGCTAAGAATATTTTTTACTTCTTTCTCGGGGATCCCTGGGCAAAGCATCTCAAGGTTTCATTTTTTGGATTTTATATTTTTCCATCTACTTTACCCTCTGGGCCTTTAGCCCCTTCTTCCCACAACGTAAGGTACAACCCTTAAATATTTGGACAACCTAATGCCTGGACCAGTGTAATGGGATGGATGAGAGGGAGAAAGATGGAAAGTGGTAAGTATGGTGGGAGTGGACGATGGCTTCTCATGAATTCCCCCCAGTGGAAACTCAAAACCTATGGGCACAAGCTTACTAGGGCATCTTGTCATTCCCCCTAGATATGGTCAAGTGAATAGGTATAAGATCCAAACACCTGTTATAAACAAAACAAATTGAATGCACATATTCAAAGGTTTTGAGGATCAGATTGACACATACCATGATAACCAGACTCATTACCTCATGGAGAAAGATCCACTTATGTTATAGTACCAGGCCGAGGTGATGGATGTCGTTGTTGCTAACAAACGGAAGAAAGAAAAATATGGGCCCTCCAGGGCCATGCTCAAGTCGATCTGACTCTCGGTACTCCATGCTTAGGACCTGTGGGCCTTGAGACATAATCTTCTTAGTTATCCCTAGAATGGGGGATAAAAAGAACCTTATGAGAGAGAAATATACCAAAGAGACTTTCAAGCTACTTTTCAGCCATGAGTCACATCATTTATACTGAGCCTTATTGTCATAAAGAAGCAACAGTTCAATAGGTATGGCAAGATTCCATAGCAAAAGAGTATCAGTCCATCTTGAAAAATGATGTGTGGGATATTGTTCCAAGACCAGAAGGGAAGTTTGTAGTAACTTTCAAGTGGATCTATAAGATCAATCATGCAGCTGATGGAATTGTTGATAAATACAAAGCGATATTTTTAGCCAGAGGATTCTCACAGGTGGAATAAATTGACTATGAGGAGACATTTTCTCCAGTAGCCCGATACACTTCCATCTGTACTATCATTGCACTAGCTGCATCCATGGGTTAGAAACTACATCAAATGGATTTAAAGACAACCTTTCTCAATGGTGATATTGAATAAGAATTTTACATCGAGAAACCAAAGGGATTCATGATACACGATGAGAAAACTCATGTGTGTAGGTTGAAGAAATCCTTGTATGGACTAAAGCAGGAACCTCATGCTTGTTACGAGAAGATGGATGGGTTCTTGATGAGTTTGGGCTTTATCAAGAGTGTTGTTGATCCAAACCTATATTATCATATTGTTGGTGACGAGTGCCTAATCTTGGTCTTGTATGTGGATGAATTATTCCTCACCAATTCAGAAAGACTTATTGTTGAATGCAAGCGAGCATTGACTTATGAATTCAAGATGAAGGATCTAGATATAATGCACTACTTCTTGGGACTAGAAGTATGTAAGAGGACCGATGAGATTTTCCTGAGTCAAGGAAAATATACAGTGGAGATATTGAAGAAGTTCAGTATGACAGACTGCAAATCCATGCCTACACTGATGGTGATGGATTTGAAGAAGATGAACTATGCTTCTACTGATTCATGCGAGATTGATCCACATTTATATCAATAATTTATTGGATCATTGATCTATCTGGTTAACACCAGACCTGACATATGTTATGTAGTGAATGTACTCAGTCAGTTCATGAGTCAGCTGAGACAGACTCACTAGATAGCAGTGAAGCATGTATTGAGATATCTATGAGGCACAGTTGAATATGGCCTGAGATATGCCTCCAGTGTAGACATGAGTTTGCAGGGATATGCCGATGAAGATTGGGTAGGGAGCACAGTGGACCAGAAGAGAACATCTATATGTTGTTTTACCTTGGGTTCTGCCATGATTTCCTGGTGCAGCAGGAAACAGAGCTCTGTGGCCTTGAGTACCACATAAGTGGAGTATATAACATTGAGTGTAGAAATCCACAAAGCATTATGGATTTGCAAGACAGATTTATTTGATCATGAGATGGATCCTACCATTATTCATTGTGATAACCAAAGTTGTGTGAAGCTCTCTGAGAATCTTGTGTTTCACGATAAATCGAAGCACATTGAGATAAAATATCATTATATCAGAGATATGGTGCAGAGGAAAGAAGTACACGTGCAATACCTTCCTACACATAAGTAGATTATAGATATCTTCACCAAAACACTTTCCAAGACGAAGTTCGAGTACTTCTGTGAGAGATTTGGCCTGGTGGAGAATGCCTCCCTAGATGAGAGGGAGTTTTGATTATTGTAGCTTCGCGAGACATCCTCCAGGACATGTTCTCCTCGGAGACTGAGTGGTTCAACATGTGAGAGAGCCCATGTGTTGGGTGTCCCCATGATATGGGTGTGTCGTTCCTCTTTGGACTGAGATGAGATGATGTGTGCCCCTGTGTGGGGTGTGGATTCCCATGATATGGGTGTGTCGTTCCTATCTGGATTGAGATGAAACGATGTGTACCCCTATGTGGGATGAAGGTGCCCATGTGATGGGTCTTTGTCAGACTCTGGACTGAGTTGTTATGACGTGTGGTCGCCTGCCTTGTGGACTCAGTTGAGTCAAGCTTGAGATGGTACTCCAAATGATTCTCCTGTGGAATCAGTGAGATAGATATCTATTGAGTAGGACGTCCCTGTGGCTGAGCATAGGTGGATGTGCCCCTAGTGGATGAGCGCTAGTGTATGTGTGAGATCCCTTGCTATATTTTCTGAGAGTAAGATTTACCTGTAACCCTAATTGTGATGTAAAGGTTAAAGGTCAGCCCCACCATATGTGAAATATAATTAATGTTTATTGTAATAATTAATTATTTTCTGATTTATTGAGGTTGGCCCTGTTGTGCCAATAAACATCGCTTTTGGTATGTCTGGTATAGTATAAATAAAGGTGATTTACCCAATGAGGAAACACACTTGTCATTTGTAAATTTCAGCAAGTACATCTTATAGGGCATAAGTGCACACCTCTCTTGGGCACAAGTTTGAAGGTAGTAGAGAACCCTCTTATGTGCATTAGGGTTTCATGGTTGGAGAATCTTCCCTTGAGAATATAACAAAGGATTGTTGGGTTTTTCTCCCTTGTTGAGAAGGGTTTTCCCATGATATTTCATGTGTTCTTGTGAATGGTTATTCTTCTTGTGATCTTGGTTATTGTAGCAATTCTACATTGTGTAGTTGCATTTGTTTATGGTTCAAGTAAAGGATAAAATGAAATAAACCTCATGCTTGAGCTTAGCATAGTGAAAATTCAACAATGCACCAGTACTCTGACAGAATGTCCTTACTGGACCTTCGAGATCTGTCCAGGGATGATCAGTCCCCTAGGATATTAAATCCTAATTAATCTACTTGTTCTTGGTCAGGATACCATAATATCATCAACATCACTCCCCCATTCGAGGGAGGTCCTTTTGGACTATACCAATCTTGTATTGAAAGTATTCAAAATTTACATGAGACAAAGGTTTGGTCAACACATATACAACCTACTCATCTATGCCAACATATTGGATTTTTTATAGCTCCCCTCTGCACCAAATCATTGATGTAGTGATACATGATTTCTATGTTCTTTGACTTATCATGGAACACAAGGTTATTCATCATATTTATGAAACTATGGTTATCACATAGAATCACAACTTCTTCCATCTCCAGATTAAATAGATTTGTCAACAACTCCTGAATCTATATGTCTTCACAATTGGAAAAACATGTTGCAATGTATTCCCCTTCTACCATGCTGAGAGAAATACTGGATTTCTTCCTTCTCTGTCATGAAGTCATGGTTGAACCTAGACTGAAACAACATCCTAAAGTGCTCTTTCTGTGAGAAACACTTCCAGTCCAATCTGAATCAATATAACCAACCAGTTTGAAGTCATGATCTCCATTATAACAGAGACCAAATTCCAACATACCCTTAAGGTATCTCATCACATGTTTTGCAACAACAAGGTGAACATGTTTGGGTTCTACCATGTACTAACTCAAGGCATTCACAAAAAAACATATATCTGGCTTGGTTTTCATCAGATACATCAATGAACCAATAATATATCTGTACAAAGTAGCATCAATCAATTCTAACGAAGTATCAACCAAGAGCTTCAACTTTGTTTCCATGGGTGTTTTCATGGATTTACATTCCAACATATCAAACCTCTTCAGTATTTCAACTGCATACTTCCCTTTCTTAAGGAAGATCTTCTCTGGGCTCTACCAAACTTCAATACCTAAGAAATAATGCATCAGGCCTAGGTCTTTCATCTCAAATTCTACAACGAGCTTCTTCTTACAATCAATGATGATATTTTCTTCTCTGGTTAAGAATAAGTCATCTACATGCATTAGTAATATAACTGGTCCATCATCCACAATATTGAAGTAAGGGTTAGGATCAACTTTACTCTTGGTAAATCCCAAGCTCATCGGAAAACTATCGATCCTGGCATACTAAGCTCTTGGATCTTGCTTTAACTTCCAAACACGAGTCTTCTATCTTCAACTTTACACCCAATTTTCACATCTCATTGTACCAACCTGGTACACTTGCCTCAAATCCAACTTAATATAAACAATCATGTGATAGCTCTATGTGCTTTCTGCAAAGCACTATCTATCTCACTACCTGAGAGTATGTCCTCTACTCTCTCTACAATTGTTCCCCTCGAACTGGGATTTTGCACCTGCAACTTCTCTGAAGATGAGAATGGTTACTCTATTCTCACTGTGATTGTTGAAATTTGAGATTAACTCCTCTACTTCATCACGAAAACAACTTCATCTTAAACTGAGAGTGGCTTCATAACTGATACTAAAGATAACTCTTCTCCTTTCATGGAGGTATGATGCAGGAGCATCTCTCCACGTCAGCCAGCCAACCAGCTGTGTCAAGCACGTGCATTCAAGATGAAGAGAGGCGCAACCCTCATCTTTTAATTTGTAATTGAATGTTATTTAATGTTTAAGCTAGTGAGCTATGAAGTCGTGCCTTTGCATAGGATGTAGATAATATAGGCCTTAAATGTTTGTAAGGCTGAGATCTAGATCCGATAGCGGACTAGACAGCCCATTCAATGTAATTGAATAGGGTAGGTAGGTTGGAGGGAAGAGATCTAAGAGCCCCCTCAGGTAAAAGAGATTATGAGTATCTCTTTGGTAGTAAGTCGAGAGTAGAGTCCACAAGTAGAGAGGATAGAGTTATATTCTATGAGTAGACAGTAGAAGAGAAGGAGTCGTGAACTTGTTACAGGCCGTGCTCATGAACGCCTTGTAAATACAGGCATTTTCCATTTTAATATAAATAGAAGCAGTTTTTCCTGCATGTGTTTCTGTGTTATGTGGATGTCTGTGAGTGTTCTTTATATATGTTGTATATGTATACTGTAGGGTTTCATTTGCAGGAGTGTGTGTGATTTCATGTGAGGGTCTTTGAGGCTTCATACCAAGAGGGTGTGATAGAACGTTGCGGGTTCTGATAGCCGTGCATAGAGGTTGCACTTCTGAATTCTGCTGGTTCATACAAAGACGTGCTGCGGCACAAGAACTGGAATCAATGACTCAGTGAAGACCTCAAGGTTGATGAACATCTTGGAGGCAAGGATGTGTATGAGAGACACAGTTGCAGACAAAAATTCTGCTGTGAGTTCTGTAGAGCTCTACCAAGTGGGCATTGAGCACAGGCACGGGGTGCTGAAGAGGAACTCTGTTGTGAGTTCAGATAGAAAAAATAGAATCACTGAGGATTCTGAGAGCTCTTCCAAGTGGGAATTGAGCAAGCGCATAAGGTGCACAGGATAAGATACTCTGCTAGGAGGGAATTGAGACATTGTGCAGACAGGTGCAAAAGAGAAGAGGACTCTTTGAGTTCTATATTGTGAAGGAAGAGTCCACTAATGGATCTTCACAGGGTTGTTGAACACCCTGCAGACTCAGCAAGAGGTTTCTTGAGTGAAGGATAGCTAGGAGGGAATCCAAACAATCTCCATCTGTAGGAGGAAGGAAGAAGGATAAAATCCCTTAGGGGTCTGAGTGTTGAGAAGCTCAGAAGAGACAACAATGTGTGTGCATGAGAATACTCTGCAGGGGCGTAGGAGTTGAAGAATCCTTTAAGGGTTCGAAAGAAGGAACAAGCTCAGAAGGAACAACGTCGTGGAGAACGCAGGCGAGGACTCAGATTGTGGAGCTCGTAGAGAAAGGGAGAAAAGGTTGAGGCCTTTGACTTTTGAAATCCTTCCAAGGTTGGAAGAAAGCACAAAATCTCAAGAGAGAGAACAACAGTTGTCGGATCGGCTGAAGAAAGAGATCTGGATCATTGAAGGTTTTCACGTCTAGGGAGCATCAGAGCAAGCGCATAGAAGAGGAGATCGTCAGTCGTCGGATCTCACTTAGATACCCGTCAGCTGTTGGATCGGGTGAAGATGCGTGGAGTTTAGCCTCTGGAACAAGCGCATGGGAAGAACGGATCTGGATTTGTCGGATCTCACTCAGATACCCATCAGTCGTTGGATCGACCAGAAACTGCACGAGGTTTAAGCCCTCGTAGGGAGAGGATGAACGTCCTGACGAGAGTTGTCATCGGGATATCGGCACTCGGGATATCGGAATTCTCAAGGTCGAGGAAGTCGAGACACTTCAAGTCTTGAAATAGTGGGAACGATCTGGACCATTCGTTTGTGGTGACACGTGGCGGGGATCGAGCGACCCATCGGTATATCGACTACCGAGGTTTTGAGTTGACAGAGGATTTCTGTCATCGAGGTATCAGAAACTCTGAAACAGTGAGATCAGATCTGGACCATCCATCCACTTGGGATGCGTGTCGGAGATCCGAAGAAAGTCGGGGATCGGCATTTCGTGAGTCCTGGAGACAAGGAGGACTTGCATTTCAGAATCGCGAAGTCCACTTTTCCGAAAGAAAGGATAGCTCCATTGTGTGGGGGGAAGCTAACATCATATCGGGGATCGGGATATCGGGAATCCCGTAGACAAATTGTTTATGCATTTTGGCATTGCGATGTACGAAACCCCGATAGGTGGTATGACTGCAGTCATATAAGGGGAGGTCACGTGGGCCAAAGGTCTAGCCCAGGGGACTAGTGGAAGTTGGAGCATATCGGGATTTGGTGGATCGCAGATCCTGAGGACAAGTACGTTTCAGCACTTGAAAGTCTGAAACCCTGAGAAGGAGGTAAGGTTGCGGTCTTATGAGAAGCGGTCACATGGACCAAGGTATAGCCAGGAGGGGCTAAGTCCGAAAGAGCGTATTGGAAAATCGGTGATCGAGAGATCGCGGGGTCAAACATTCGTGACATCGGGGATCACAAAACCCCGAAACCCAAAATTAAATCGGGGAAAGTTCACAGGCGCGTGCAGAGGCCGTGACAGGGAAAAGAGAAGGACCTGTGGATCGGGTACTCATCGAAGATTCCAGCTGGGAATCAGAAGAGATAATTCGACTCGCATGAGATGATTGATCGATCCTGTGAGCAGGAGCCCAACGAGGTGGAGGTCATGTGCTCTACTGCATCAAGTGGTATCAGAGATAGAACTATGTTTGTATACTTCAAGCAGAGGGAGGAGGAAGACAGAGCGCTGGAGACTCTGTAAGGATTTGTTTGCAGGTAGGAAACAATCCATAAGTAGTCAGGAGGACTATAGGATGAAGCTGGAAACACTCTTGGTACAGAGTGATAGAAGCAGGTTTGCTAGGAAAGCAGACAGAGGCAACACCATGGTTACAAAAGGCCATAGGCATGCTGGGAGGAAGAGCAAAGAAGAAAATCTTGCAGAGATGGATAAAGAGCTCGCTGAAATAAGGGCATACATAGAAGAGCTTGAACTGCAGATGCGACAGAAAGCCAAGTCGAGATGGGTATATGAATGGCCCATGAAGAAGCCGAAGGTAAAATGGCCAGTCAAGGAGTTGATGGCTGGAAGACAACGTAGGTTGTTAAAAGGATGGTTGAGGTATGCTGAAAACCTTGACAGACCTGAGGAAATGGTTCAGGTATGTGAACCAGAGACTGGGAGAGGTCTCAATAATGAAGAGAATGAATTGGGATCAGTTGAGGATCTCAAGAATTTCCAGGAGGGCAGAGAGGAATTTCCAGATTGCCAGGAGGGCAAAGAGATGAGATCGTTGTGGGATCCCATGGACTGTCAGGAGGACAGCCAGGGAATTTCACAATGCTAGTTGGGCAATGATATGAGGTCGTTGTGGGATCTCGGAGACTGCCAGGAGGGCAGCGGAAGCATCTCAAATTGCTAGGTGGGTAGAGATGAACATTCGAGACTATCTGAAAGTCTCATGGACTCGGAGGTGAGTTCAATTCAGCAAGGAGTGTTGATGAAGATGGGATCAATTGATCTCATAATCTTCCAGGATATCAGTGGACAGATCCCATATTTCCAGGTGGGTAGGGACAAGCAGATTGGACTGTCTAAGAGTCTCATAAACTCAGAGGTGAGTTGGAATCATCCCGAGGAGCTGACAGAGCAGATGAGCTCAGAGATGAGTTTGGATCAGCAAGTACAACTGACAAAGGAAGAGGAAGATCAGGATAATCTTCTGATTATTGGGGGAATTTAGATATTCCTGCCACTTGCCTAGGAGGAGGCAAAAATCTATGTTGCAGATGCAACAATAGCAGTAGAACAGCCAGTTGTGATTGTCAGGAGAGAAGAGGGATTGGAGCAAACTTTGGAAGCTGCCCAAGCAGAAGGAGAAAATGAGCATTCTAAGGAGTGTCTCAACATATTCATCCAAGAAGCTGAGGAAGTTGTAGCACTGAAGCTGACAACAAAATAAGCAGAAGGGGATGATGAGCATTCTGAGGAATGGCTCAATATTTTCAACCAGGAGACTGAAAAGACTGCAACTTGGGAGTTTGCAGCAACAAAAGAAGAAGGGGCAGACAACATTAGTTTGGTTGATCTGTGGGAATAGATAGAATCCCTAGAAGATAGGGTGAAAGTGTAGAGCGTGCACATCCAACAAGTGAAGTTGGAGACTGATGAAGAAGGCATGGGAGATCATGATGATATACCCAATTACAGAAAATTTTTGCAGCTGGGGAGACTGCAAAAATAGGACCAACCACTAGAGAAACTGGATGCAGCGATAGAAGACATCAGAAGGCTGATGTTGAGGTCAATAGAAACTGTCAGTGAGGAGCAGCTGAGCAGAAGGAAGGAAGCAACAACAGTAGCAGTGAAGAAGCAACAACAATAGCGAAATGGAGCGGATGAACAGCTCTAGAGGATGATTTGGGCTCCAGGAGGATTTCAACATCAGAGATGGGAAGCTCATGATCAGGAGCTCGTGAATTTTTTAGCTGAGGAGTATGATGCAGGAGCATCTCTCCATGTCAGCCAACCAGCCATGTCAAGCGTGTGCATTCAAGATGAAGAGAGGCGCATCCCTCATCTTTTAATTTGTAATTGAATGTAATTGAATGTTTAAGTTGGTGAGTTGTGAAGTCGTGCCTTTGTGCAGGTTGTAGATAAGATAGGCCTTTAATGTTTGTAAGGATGAGATCTAGATCCGATAGTGGACTAGACAACCCATTCAATGCAATTGAATAGGGTAGGTAGGTTGGAGGGAATAGATCTAAGAGCCCCCTCAGGTAAAAGAGATTCTGAGTATCTCTTTGGTAGTAAGTCGAGAGTAGAGTCGACAAGTAGAGAGGATAGAGTTAGAGTCTGCGAGTAGAGAGCAGAAGAGAAGGAGTCGTGACCTTGTTACAGGCCATGCTCATGAACACCTTGTAAATACATGCATTTTCCATTTTAATATAAACAGAAGCAGTTTTTCCTGCATGTGTTTCTATGTTATGTGGATGTATGTGAGTGTTCTTTATATATGTTGTAGATGTATATTGTAGGGTTGCATTTGCAAGAGTGTGTGTGATTTCAGGTGAGGGTCTTTGAGGCTTCATACCAGGAGGGTGTGACAGAACGTTGTGGGTTCTGATAGTCGTGCACAGAGGTTGCACTTCTAAATTCTACGAGTTCAGACAAAGACATGTTGTGTCACAAGAACTAGAATCAACAACTCAGTGAAGACCTCAAGGTTGTTGAACACCTTGGAGGCAAGGTTGTGTATGAGAGACACAGTTGCAGACATAAATTCTGCTGTAAGTTCTGTAGAGCTCTGCCAAGTGGGCATTGAGCACAGGCACGGGGTGTTGAAGAGGAACTCTACTGTGAGTTCAGACAGAAGAAATAGAATCACTGAGGATTCTGAGAGCTCTTCCAAGTGGGCATTGAGCAAGCGCATAAGGTGCACAGGATAAGATACTCTGTCAGGAGGGAATTGAGACATTGTGCAGACAGGCGCAAAATAGAAGAGGACTCTTTGAGTTCTGTATTGTGAAGGAAGAGTCCACTGAGGGATCTTCACAGGGTTTCTGAACACCCTGCAGACTCAGCAAGAGGTTGCTTGAGTGAAGGATAGCCAGGAGGGAATCCAAATATTCTCCATCTACAGGAGGAAGGAAAAAGGATAAAATCCCTTAGGGGTCTGAGTGTTGAGAAGCTCAGAAGAGACAACACTGTGTGTGCATGAGAATACTCTGCAGGGGCGCAGGAGTTGAAGAATCCTTTAAGGGATCGGAAGAAGGAATAAGCTCAGGAGGAACAACGTCATGGAGAACGTAGGAGAGGACTCAGATTGTGGAGCTCACAAAGAAAGGGAGCAAAGGTTGAGGCCTTTGGCTTTTAAAATCCTTCCAAGGTTGGAAGAAAGCACAGAAGCTCAGGAGAGAGCACAACAGCCATCGGATCGGCTGGAGAAAGAAATATGGATTGTTGAAGGTTTTCACGTCCAGGGAGCATCAAAGCGAGTGCATAGAAGAGGAGATCGTCAGTCATCGGATCTCACTCAGATACCCATCAGCCATTGGATCGGGTGAAGATGCGCGGATTTTAGCCTCTGGAACAAGCACATGGGAAGAACAGATATGGAGCCGTCGGATCTCACTCAGATACCCGTCAGCCATTGGATCGACCAGAAACTGCATGAGGTTTAAGCCCTCGTAGGGAGAGGACGAATGTCCCGACGAGAGTTGTCATCGGGATATCGGCACTCAGGATATCGGAATTCTCGAGGTCAAGGAAGTTGGGACACTTCAAGTCTCGAAATAGCGGGAACGATCTGGACCGTCCGTTTGTGGCAACACGTGGTGGGGATCGAGCGACCCATCGATATATCGGCTACCAGGATCTTGAGTTGACAGAGGATTTCTGTCATCGGGGTATCAGAAACTCCAAAACAATGAGATCAGATCTGGACCATCCATCCACTTCAGACGCATGTCGGAGATTTGAAGAAAGTCGGGGATCGGCATTTCATGAGTCCTAGAGACAAGGAGGACTTGTATTTTGGAATCGCGAAGTTCGATTTTCTGAAAGAAAGGATAGCTCTGTTGTGTGGGGGCCAGCTGATGTCATATCGGGGATCGGGATATCGGGAATCCCATAGACAAAGTGTTTATGCATTTCGGCATTGCGATGTACGAAACCTCGATAGGTGGTATGACTGTGTTCATATAAGGGGAGGTCACGTGGACCAAAGGTCTAGCCTAGGGGACTAGCGGAAGTTGGAGCATATCGGGATTCAGTGGATCACGGATCCTGAGGACAAGTGCATTTCGGTACTTGAAAGTCTAAAACCCAGAGAAGGAGGTAAGGCTGCGGTCCTATGAGAAGTGGTCACATGGACCAGGGTATAGCCAGGAGGGGCTAAGGCCGAAAGAGCGTATCGGAAAATCGGTGATCGAGAGATCACAGGGTCATAGATTCATGACATCGAGGATCATGAAACCCCGAAACCCGAAATTAAATCGAGGAAAGGTCACAGGCGCATGCAAAGGCCGTGACAGGGAAAAGAGAAGGACCCGTGGATCGGGTACTCATCGGAGATTCTAACTGGGAATCAGAAGAGCTAATTCGGTTCGCATGAGATGATTGATCGATCCTGTGAGCAGGAGCCTGACGAGGTGGAGGTCGTGTGCTCTACTGCATCAAGGTAACTCTATCTACTGTTGTAGTCATGTTTCCATGGCCTAACTAATGTACTGCACCAACTGCCACTCAATTTTAAATATGGGGATTTCTCCCCCTGCATCTCATACTGTATATGAATCATGATTGTTTTGGTTGTCTTCATAAATACTGAAACTATTTCTTCAATTACTAGAGTAAGTGTCTTGTCATAGTCTTCTCTTTCTTGCTGAGAGAATCCGATGGACACAATTCAGTCTTTGTACATATGCAACATGCTTGTTCTATTAGATCAGTCTTGGAAGTCATCATTGACTTCCCTTCTAGTCTCATGAAAAATCCATATCCCAGTCTTTCTGACTAGCTTCCTTCTCTGTCATTGAAACAAGGGAATCTTCCTAGGAGATTTGTTATCTCCTAGAAGTCTCTGAAGCTACGATCTAGTCTTCTTATGACATTTGTCTCCCATTCCTGGAAGAGGTTTTTTCATCTGATCCTTTATGAGATCAGACTTACTCTGAATATTGATTTCTTCTGAGTCTACAAGGACTTCATCATCTCTTACAGGATATACTTGGTTTTGAATACCAAGTCTTAATATTAAAAGATGAGTCATACTTCAAATGAGTTCTGCTTCCTATCAAGGTGGATTCATTATCCTTTGAACAAGTATAATGTGAGTTCTTGTTCTAATGTTCAGTCATCTTTGGAGCCTTCTGATCCTTACAATCAATCTCCATATGAGATACTCTAGATCTCAAAAGATAGCTTCTTCTTCATCTTCTTTGGTACATGAATGTATATGGTCATGTACATAGTCTGCTTCATTTCTCATCTAATTTGTTTCCTTCTGCAACGTTCACTATAACTTCATCAGGGTTATCACCTGTGACCTGCCCAGAACAAGATCAACGACAAACACGAATACTACTCTTTATAATAATAAAACAACTGTGAGAACAATAATCATAGTATATCCTTTAGAGATATTACTTGTGACCTTCCTAAAACAAGGATCAAAAGTAAGAAATACAATACAAAATGAGATCAACACTCTTCTAGTGTTGTGATCAAACTTTCCTCCATGGTAACCTAGAACCAACACAAGAGGTTTCTCCGAGAGGATATGTTAGTTGTATTTGGTAAATGATTACAATAAGAATTTATCTCAATATGCTCACATTATACCAAGTATAATACTTTTCAAATACTTCTACCTCAACTATAGTGTTTACTTGTAATGAGTTAGTTATCAAACTTGTCATGTGAAACTTTTGAATCTTATCAACTTAATCAATCAAACCTGGAACCTGGAGTCTTGTCCTCAAGAATGAGTGTGTTTCTTTTCTTTCAAGTCTCCTTCACTCAAGATGACAAGTGCTTTCTTCAACTTGTCCTTTGTACTAAGACAATATGCTATCTTGACATAATTATAAGTTAAAGAATAAATTCTAGTCTCAATCTAATACCTTGTCTTTAATTTTGACCAAGGGTTAGTATGATGTTCATAACTTCAACATACAACCTAGATGTTAAGATAATGTCATAATGAATAGATTCATCTAAAATTATCAAACCTGAGGTGGATTATTTCTTTGAATGTGTTGTATCTGAGATCCTTCTGGATCTATGACAAAAGATCCCTTCTCTTGCAAGTACCCTTTAGAATAATAATGCATTTTAAACATATGTAAGTACATACCTCTAATAGTATCTTTCTAGGGTGAGGTGCACTAGGAAAACAGTCCTAACACTTCACAAAAACTCTCACTGCAACTGCAACTGATACTTCAACTACAACAACTTAAGATTTTTATGAGGAAACCCTAATTTTTAGGCTGGTTCGCTAGGCTAGGGAACACTTCCCTATATGGTTTTTAGGCTGAAATTCTATTCCAACAAAAGCCTTGATTTCTTGTACGACAATAATGACATTTTTGGTTACCCAGTGAAAGGTGCTCTATTCAGTCAAGCTCTGATACCATGTTAAATTTAGAGTTGTTATTAATTTATTTTCAATTTACTAGATAATAATAGCATAAGCAGGATCACTGAAAGAAACACAATCACAAGGTACATAACATTTATCCCGGGAAACCCTCATGGGGGAGAAAACCCAACAAAAACATCCTTAATATAGATTTCCAATAAAATTCCAAGATAATAAACCAAACACTAGAGAAGATCCAACACTGAGAAATGTGCCTCTCTCTCTCTTCTTATTCTTCCTCTTCTTCTTCCGAGAACTGCAACTTCCTTCAAACTTGCGCACTGGATGAGTGACTTGAGTGAGTGAGAGAGTGAGGCATCATCCTCTCTTATTTATACTAGATGATAGGTGCTAGGGTTGTGTCTCTTCACCAAGCTAGGACAACCTTTCAATTAGCATCATTTAATGAGGGTTTGACCAATCCACAAAAGAGGATTTGGTCATACCTAAGTCTCGACATGATCAATCCACAAAAGGGGATTGATCTATATAATAATAACTCAATAATAAGTATAATATTCTTCGCAGTTACAATATTTCAACACAAACCCTAACGCTCTAGGTGACGTCATGATCCATATTTAGGAGTGGAAAAAACTAATTACAAACTGAATACCATAAACATAGAGATACGAAGAATAACACAAATATTCAGTGAACAATATCTTCTATTGAATAATGAAATAGGATGAAACTGTAAAACTAAAGAACTGAAAATTGCTCGAATGGTGGTAGCTATATCTGAAAAGAGATGTGGCTACTACGTGCATCTGTTTGAGAAGAATGGATTACAATGAGGCTCCATAGGTCCTTTTAATATTACTCATGAATTCCAAAACCCTAGACATCCATAAACCTAACCCTAGAAGGTGAAACGCCAAAAGTCATGTGGGCCCAATGGGTAAGTTGGTGTAATTTGGTACCTCAACTTCCTAGGGTCATAACTTTTGCATACGACCTCCATTTTAGGTGTGCGATATCCTGTTGGAAAGGTCTTTCAGAGAAATACACATTCTTCTATCAAACTCTGACTTTGTCTACTATTTGATTGTGGCGATCCAAAAAAACAATGTTTAGGGCCCCAAAATAGCCCAGAAAGTACAACAAGATGTGCTAACATGAAAAAATACAAAATAGGATAGTTGGATTAGGAAAGAGGCCACCTGTATCCACCTGGAGAATGTGTGAGGCTTCAGATATCCCCAGAAGTGTAGAACTTACAATTATAAGGCAGTACAAAAAGACGTGCTGAACAAAAACAAACATGAGGGGCCAGTTGGAATAGGTCGGTGGCCACCAATATCCATCTGGATCAATCCTCCCCCTTTCTGAATCAATGGTCTCCATTGCATTGAGTTCCCCCATCAGGTGAGGAAAATTCTGTTAGATTTGGCCCTGGGTGACCCACTTGTCTTGGTGTAGGAGTTGCCCTGCCTTGACAACTCGATAAATATGAATTTGCTACTAGCGAGTGCCCTTGACCTATGTGTCCACTATCTGATCGGTGGATGCTTGTTCCATGCAGTCAGGGTTGAGCTCTGTTGGTGTCAGTTGTTCAACGATCATAAAGGTGTCTAATAATGGTGTAAAATATGGACGAAGGAGGTCCACATTAAATATTGGATGCAGACCCGGGAAGGGTAGAGGGTTGATATCAAAAGAATTGCTACCCACAACCTTGGTGATAGTGTAAGGCCCATAACAAAGTGGTTGAAGCTTCCAATGGGGTCCGGTGAGATGCTCCTTCTGAAAATGTAACCAGATTTTGTCGCCAACCTGAAACTGGTGTGGTACCCTCTGTTTATCATGGCACTACTTGTACTTAGCATTGGATTTCTGCAAAATCTCTTGGACCTATTGGCGAATGTGTTGAATCCACTCAATGAATTGGGTGGCTTTGTCGACTACAGAACGATCAGGGGAAGAGTCTGTCTGTGCAGTGGCAAGAGGAAGTGCAACATCAATGGGTCCTAAGGGTTGGAATCTCAGACCCACCTGAAATGGGCTATGGCAAGTGGAATTATGGAGATCCCTATTGTAACTGTGTTGGACATATGGGATATTCTCGTCCCATGCATGGGGATGCTTAGATTTGTACATGCGCAGGATGTGCACAGTCATCCGATTGACGACCTTGGTTTGGCCATCATTTTTGGGGTGGAAAGAAGTGGATTTTGTGAGCTTGGTGTCCAAAAAAGACCAGAGACTCAACCAAAAGGTGTTGAGGAACTTGTTGTCTCAGTCGAAGATGATGGTCTGTGGTATCCCAAAGTGAACCCAAACTCGTTCGAAAAAGAGATTGCCAGTATCGACCATTGTGATAGTCTTCTTACAGCCTGTGAGGATGGCCATCTTCAAAAACCGATCAACGACCACAAACACGCAGTCATTTTCGTGCTTTGTGGATGAAAAAACAGACATATAATCCATGGAGATGGACTCCCATGGCTTCTCAGGAATAGGAAGAGGGGTGTATAAGCCTTGTTTCTTGATGGTCGATGTGGAAATGGTGCAGGCAATGCAAGATCTAATATACTTGATCACGTCCATTCAAAGTTTTGGCCAATAAAATGTTTCTGAAGGATGGCCACAATTTTCTTTACACCAAAATGTCCTGCAACCTGACTGTAGTGGGCTTCCCAAATCAGGTTTGCATGCTCACTTGTAGGAACAAAAATATGGCCTAGGTGGCATAAGAGTCTGTCCTGAATGTGAAAATCAGTGACAGTGACGCATGTACGCAAGAGCTGATATGTGGTGGCGAAGTCCGGATCTTGTTGGTAAAGTTGAGACCACTCTGATGTTTCATGTCCACGGGAATGAAGCACAGTGGTAAGTGCATCCACGGGAGGCTGACTGAGGCAGTCAGTGACACAATTGGATTTACCTATCTTATACTTGATGTTGAGCTGGAACTGCTGCAATTAGGTGGACCACTTTTGATGGTGGTCATTCTGCAATTTCCCCTGTGTCTGTATGAACTGTAGAGGCTTGTGATCAGTGTGTATGATCGTCTCTATCCCCAGAATGTAATGTTTCCATTCACGACAGACTTGTATAATGGAATACATTTCCTTGTCATAGGTGGGGTATTTACGGACAGTATCGAAGAGTGTATCACTATGGTATGGCATCGGATGCCCATTCTGAGCGAGAACTGTGCCCATAACATAGTCATATGCATCAGTCTCAATCTCGAATGGTTGTTGTAGATCGAGAAAGGAGAGTATAGGAGTTGAGCACAAACAATATTCCATATCTTTGAATGCTTTTTGTTTCTCCTTCCCCCACATGAAATTGTCCCCACCACCTCCCTTAGTCACCTGATTGAGGGCCCAGATAATATGGGAGAATCCAAACACAAACTATCGGTAAACAATGGCGAGTCCTAAAAAGATATGAATATCAGTCAGTGTGGTCAAGGCTGGACAGTCATGGATGAATTGAATCTTAGTTGGATCAACATGTACCCCATGCTCATCAAAAATGTATCCCAGGTATTGGACCTTGTTCATGCCAAAAGAGAATTTTTCCAAGTTGGCATAAAGCTTGTGTTGCCGCAGAGTGCTCAAAACCTGTTGAATATGTCGCATGTGCTCCTCCCAGGTTCTTCTGAAGATGAGGATGTCATCCAAATATACTACCACAAAGGAGTTGGTGAAGGGTCTTAATACATTGTCCATCAACCTCATGAAAGTGGTTGTTGCATGTGTTAAACCAAAGTGTATGACTAGCCATTCATAGAGACCTTCCTTAGACTTGAAGATTGTCTTCCAGACATCCGTTGGTTTGATGGGAACCTGGTGGTAGAGAGACTTCAGGTCAATCTTACTGAAGAACTTTTCCCCCTTGAGTTGGTCAAGAAGGTCATCAATCTTGGGAATGAGATAACAGTTCCTGACTGTGATTTTGTTTAAGTCTTTGTAATCAATGCAGAGTCGCCAAGTCCTATCCTTCTTATACATTAGTACAATCAAGCTTATGCAAGGGGAGGATATGGGTCTTATGTGCCCCTTTTAAAGAAGCTCTTGGATCTGACGCTTGATTTTGTCATTCTCCATCAACGAGCATCAATAGACTAGTCCATTAGGTAGAGGTTCATCGGGGGTCAAATCAATTGGATGCTTGAATTGGTAGTGTGTCGATACCCCTGTAGGTGAGATGAAGATGTCTTTGTATTCTTCCATGATTATGTCCACTTGATTTTGCTGCAAAGAGAGGTTTTTTGCAGAGGCCACGGGTGTGGAAGTGACCTTATTCTTACTGTGAGCATGGATCACAAAGAAGAATAACTTCCTGGTCTATGAACTGACCTTACTGCATTGCTTAACAAAGATTAAAGAAATAACATTAGGCGGTGCCACCTCTGGGATCCTATACAATTGTCTAACCAAAGTAATAATAACACTACGGGGTATAGACTCATACACAACATGACACTTCCACAAATATGGTTGTCCTAAAAGAACATCACAAAATTCAAGGGGAGAAATATCACATAGTACCTCATCTCTTAAAGGCTTGATGTCGTAGGAAAGACAAAAGTATTGGTTGACACAAAGATCTTTTCCTTGACGAAGCCAGCCGATGGTGTAGGGTTGTGGGTGTGGTGTCATTGGCAAGTTCAACCACTTGACAACCTCTACTGAAATCAGGTTCTTCTTACTACCGTTGTCGAAAATGAAGTGAATCGGAGCCCCCTTGACCCACATCTGCGAGTGAAAGAGGCATTCCCCTTTGGTTTTTATGGTTCGCTTGGCTGGACTTTGGTGGTAGCAACCGTGGCACTGGGTTCAACATCGATAATCCACTTCCCTCCTTTAGGATTTGACTCGAAATCAGAATCGACCTTTGAATCGGAAGCCTTCATTTCAACCACGAGGGACTTCTTAGAATGACATTTGTTAGTCTTATGCCAAGGACTTTTATGGTACTCACACATTTTTCTCGTGTCCTTCTTCATCTTATCGTTTCCATTCTTGTGTTGCAGCTTGGATGGATTGTCTTGAGGGCAGCCATTACAACTTGGTCCCATGTTGTGTGAGTTTGGGTTTCCTTTTCCCTGCATCGGCTCTGAGGGGTTTAGGGATCCAAAATCTCGTCGTTTCTGCTTAAATTTTGGCTCGATCTTGGCAGCGTATCTATAAGCTATTCCGAATGAGGCGATGTCCAGGAACCCCATTTCTTTTTGAATGTATATATGAAAACATCTGCGGTATTTGAGAACTAGATGACGCTTAGACTATTTGATACCCAATTTGGTGCAGAGGGTATGGAAAATATTGGTGAAGTCTGGTATTGTCTAGTCCCTTTCTGGAAGTAGGGTGGTCCATCTGATGTATTGGTCCTTGTAGCTTCCAAAGAGGTAGTACTGTTCTTTAATGGCGTCCCGGAAGGAATCCCATGTAGGGGCCACCAAAAAAATTGCAAATTCCTCCACGGCCCTTTGCTCAGAGTAGGTATCCCACTAGTCTTTAACATGAGGAACAACCTTGAGGAGTGCAAAATTGATCTTTTCCCGATCGAAAAAATTGTGGACCGAAAAACATCCTTCAAGAAGATTTAACCATTTATCTACAACATATGCATCTGTCAGTCCTTCAAATAATGGAATATCAAAATTTACCTGTACCTTGAAGAGGGTTGCATGGCCGCCTGGTGAATATGCTTCTCCCATGGGCAACCGTCGAAGGATCTGTATGAAGTTGTCCATCATTTTGTTCCTTTGTCACACGAGAGCTTCCTTGAGCAACATTTTAATAGGATATCCTGCTCCATTGTTGGTGTATACATATGATCAATATATATTACACTCATTTATATGTCAATCCGATATTTGTAATCAAAAGCGTTGTTACACTATATGTGCAGAGAACAAGTAACCTATCTATGTCTGTTGTATCTAGTTCAAGCTTGAAATAATTAATAACATAATACTTTGTTTATAGAATTTCTAAATTCTTCACACGACTGCTAACTCAAAAGATAAAACTGATAACAAGACTTCTCAAACAAAAACTCAATTAAAAGACTCTTTCTTAGGTGACAATTATGTTCATTCCAGGCTTATGAATTAGAGAGATGAACTTAAGATCTTGTTCCCTGTAGCAATATAAAACAGTAATCACCAATCAACTTTTAGTCACTCTTAGACATAATTCAAATCATAACTCAATTCTATTCAATCAAACCTTTTTAGTACAGAAAAAAACCAACATGATTGAGAGGCTTCATTATGGAACATGAAGTTAAAATATGAAGTCCTATTGTTCCTGTACCCACTAAGAAAACCACAATCACAAACTCAAAATAATAACAATTGTTTGCTTAACAATCCCACACATCAAACTCTTATCAATTAATATTACTTGTAGAACTAGGAAAGGAAACTACATATTATGTCCAATGTCTAATTACTCACTCTGATTCAAAAGCAAGTGATTCTATACTGAACTTTAAAATGCGTTTGAAATCATTGACATCACACCACTATAAATATTCACACTCACACAATCACACAAAGAATTTTCATGGAGGTTTACCTTGGTTGGGGCGGTGGGCCCTTGCCAAACCAACAAGGTACCTCTAAAGAGATAACATACAAAAACGTTCTAATCATACTTAGGGATTTCACAACGGGTTATTTGTATTCCTTCAACTTGTAAATTGAATCAACAGTTCATCATCACATACATTATGGAAATATGTATCATAGTGTTCTTGCTACTTGCTTCATTACATACTACTTATTATTCTATCGCCTATACAACATCCTTATAAAGAAGGTGAGTCGTTACTATCAAGATTTAAGGATAATTATCAAATATTTTTTAAAATATTACAATTGGCAATTCATATAGAATTTCGAGGAATGGACTTCATCCTCATGACACAAAGTGCATGAGTGATGAAGTCTATCGTGATCTCAAAAACTACTTTAGAGACTTCGATTCAACTAACTTCTTGGAATATCCATCAGCATACTCGTTCAACAAGTGAATTCTGGAAAAAAGGGTTTGGTACCGGATGGACACAGTTGCAACCATGAATACCGGATTAGGCGCCCATGCAGTACCGGATCAGGTGCAATATTAGTACCGAAACAATTCTATGCGGATATGTTGGTACCGGATCAATGTTGTGCGGATACTGGAATAGGTGGAGCCTCGGTATCAGAATAGGCTGGGTACCAGATCACATCATAGTTGTAATACCAAAATAGACTAGGTACCGGAATAGACTAGGTACCATATCACGCCATAGTTGTAGTACCAGAATAGTGAGGTACCAAATCAATTCTTCTTAATATTCAAGTGATTAGGATCATACATAATCAAACATTTAATCGAATTAACTCAAGAAAAATAAACAAATCATGCCTTAATCATAAGTTACTTCTTTATGTATATGGATAAGGTCATCAGGTGTATTTATGGAGGAAACATTCAATTAGATATACATAGCATAGGTAAATAGGCTTAGATAGAGGGTAATATAGGACATTATACATGCCAAAATGGAGACTCAACATTTCCCCCATGCTAAATTCATTACATGTCCTCATGCAACAACATCAAAACTGATAATCAAAACTTTTTTCAAAATTGAACCATTCCCCATCATTTCTCTGGTAGTAGGATGTTAAGACCATAGGCTTCACTCCTCAGTTCCTTATTAATCACTCTAGTGTATTGGATAAATCGTAATACTTTTTTGAGTTTAGCAGAGACCTCTTCTTGTGCATCCTGTAACCTTGAATTATGTTATTTTAATTTTGCATTATTTGCCTTAATGTGCCTATCCAATACTTGGTACTCTGCAACTTCTTGTTTCAGCTTCCCAATCTTCACTATCAATTTTTGTCTACTCAAAGATTTGTCAAGACTAGATGTGGTTGTCTGCTCAATCACCTCCTCTCAATATTCCTTCTCCTTTCTCATACCCCTCAAGGTTTTTGTCACCAACCCCTCGGTTTCACTAATCATAGCTCCATAGCCACTTTCTTTCTCTGGAGAATTCAAAATATCAATGGGTTCTTTTTGAAAAGAAGGCATATGTGGAACTATTGTCTGCTTGGCCATGCTTCTGGTGGTCCTTCATATAGAAGGTGAAACTTCCTCAGATTTGCTGATAGGCATGGAATTCTCCTTAAACAACTTCCTCTTCATCATCTTAATATCGGTTATATGCCTGGACACTTGTTTCTCTTGTGTCGATTTGATTTTTATCTTGGAGGACCAAAGTGTGGGTTTTGGAGTCTGCCCTTGTTGTTCATTCCCTATTTCCACCCCGGAAGATTGTGGTGTAGGCTTTGAAATTTTTTTCTTTCGATCCTTCTTCATTTTGAGTTCCCCTTTGCTTCCACTTGTAATTTTAGGAGTTTCTTCTAACTCACTAATCGGTTCTTGAGGAGACACAATAACTGCTTCAGAGGTCTTTTCCGACTCCTTAACCAATTCTTGAGGGAGATCAACAGTTGCCTTAGGGACATCATGTAAAACTTCCTATTGATCTGTCTTCTTCCTCTTTCTCTTCTTACTCTGTGGTGGTTGATCTTTAGGACTTGAGGCTGGACTAGGTAATTTAGACTGGGCAGGCTTCTCCTTCTTAGATGTGATGGTCTCTTCTAAAATTCGTTCTACTGACACACTCTCCTTTTGACCCTTTTTTGTGCTTTGAAGGTTGAGGTCATGGGTATTTTCAAATTTGTTGGATGGCTCTGGTGATAACTCAATGGTTTCTTCAGGGTCACTATATGATTGCTCACCTAGCTCAGAGTCCTTCCTCTTCTGTCTTTTAGCTTTTGGAACCAAGGTTGGACTTATTTTCTGAGATTGGGAGGCTTTCTTCTTTTTGGTTGTAGTAGGATCCCCTACAACAACCTTCTCTTTCTCCAATACCTCAATAGGATAAGATGAAATGGGTGTAATAGTGGCTTATTCACCCCCTAATTTATTTCCTTTGTCTTTATTTTCATTTTTGTTGGACCCCTCACTGTGTATTTATGCTTCCTGTTCCTCTACATATTTGGACATTCCTTCCTGAGCAAAATTTTGTTGGAGTAGTTGCTTCCAACTACTACCTTGAAGGCATGGACAACCAAAAGTTTCATTAGGCCATGGTGATGGAGGCTAGTCTCAGGTTTCTTGGAAGCTTATTTTACTCCTCTCACCATTTTATTTAAACTCATCCATAGGAAGTGAGGAAAATCAATTTGCGGCCCTCCTTCAAAATGTGATAAAAGTTTCAAATGGTAGAGGAAGGTTACTGCATACCTCCCTTTGCAGGTGAGAAAGATCTACAAACTAATGAACATTGTCCAATATTCTTCTTTGATGCAGCTTTGAGAAATTCCCTTAGTCCAATCGGGGTCTTGATGCTCTAGACTAGGAAATTTTTTACAAAGCTTCCTATCAACTATCACCCCCTTGAAGTATTTTTATCCAGACGAAGGAAGGCCTGTATATTCTTCTATGGTGGCCTCCGAAATTGTTAACTTCATATTCCAAACTGAAAACTTTCTCCATCATATGTCTGCGCAAAAGCAAGAGAGACTCCTTTATGATAGCCTTTAAACTTCTACAAAAATGGGACCCAACCGGCATGTTCATATCTTTCCCTGCAAGCTTGATATTCTGGTGTTTCCCTATATAATTGGAATATGAGCTCATGCCTATCGACCCCCATGCTATCTTAAAACGATTCTTAAGGCATATGAAGCACGGACAAAGGATTGAGGGTTGAGTACCAGATCAATGGAAACCATGATGGAGTACCAGAAGAGGATAAGTATGCAAAAGATGTCAAGGCACAAGATTATAGTATGAATGGTGTGACAGTAGAAATGGTAAATAACGCTCATCTAGATGGCAAAGCCATCCAGACGAGCGTTTATAAATTGAGATTCGGTTTACAATGGTCACATTGAGGGTAATGATAACAAGGTAAGACACGTCAAATCCACGAATAACTTACAGAATCGTATGAGAGTTGGCGTCAGACCATATTCATAGAAGTGTTAGATAGTGATGACAAGAGATGTGTTCGTTATGATCGGAACTCATAAGTATGAAATCGGTTGACGTCATAGGAATCATGGTTTGACATGCATAAATATGTGGCTCGGGTCATTCATATGGTACAATAATGATTCATGGGATTATGATGTTTCTCTACCAGATCAACAGAAGGCATGAATTTGATCCTGTAAGAGACACAATGACCTCGTACTCTCAACATTTCGGGCATATAGGAACGTTTTCTTCATACAAAAATGTAGGCGAGGATTTATAGAAGTTCGTGGTAGGGAGTGTGTCATGATTTGAGAGTAACCATATGTTTAATACATAATTAGTCTAACTTCTTAATAAAACGAAAAAATGTTGAGTTTATACGTCCTAGTACTTAAAACACTTAAATTGAGCAACAAAAAATGAATATGTGATAAGAGCTATCAACACCTTATTACTAGTACCGGATCACCTGAGTACCGGATGAACATAGAGTTGTTCTCAGTAATGAAATAGCGTAGACCTCCTCCTTTGGTACTAGATGAAAACAGAGGCGACCATCAGTACCGAATGAACACAAAGATGTGGTTCAATACCATATGAGCACAAACTTTCTCCTTTGGTATCGGATGAGCACAAAGGAGACCATCAGTACTGGATGAGCACATTACCGGATGATTACATAAATGTTGTTCAATACTAGATGAATGAATAATTTCTCCTTTGGTACCAGATGAGCAAAAAGGCGACCATCAATACCAAATGAATGCAGAGATGTGGTTCAGTACCGGATGAGCACAGAGGAAAACATTGTATTCTGGTACTCGAGGAGAATTTGACACAGTACCTGGTGGCAGTGATTTTTAGACTGAAACTTTTGTAGGCTGCATTTTGTAGAAGTAGCTAGTGTTTTCTGGTGTTCTGGAAGAGGACCTGTGATTTGATTCAACTGTAAAAAACCATGTTGGTGAAACAAATACCAACGCTAGATGTAATAACTCTAAGTTTGTATCAAAATAAAGAAAAATAATTCAGTGACTGGGCTCCAAGATTTGTGGTAAGAAGGTATTCTATATTTCTATGACAACATATTGATATTTAGAACCCTCCTCTTTTGGACCCAGGCTGATCACTGGTCCTGTTGGCACCTCCTTTTTATTGCAAAAATAATAATCCTAACTACTACTATTCTGTGGATTTTTATCGAGCCCATATTAGTTAATGGTCGTCGGTGTTTTCAATTTTAAGGAGTCTAAAAAACTTGAAGAAAACTCTATATACCATCCTGTGGATTTTTCTCGAGCCCAAGCCAGTTCCTACTCGTCGTTGTTTTCAATTTTAAAGAGTTTGAAAAACTTAAAGAAAACTCTATATATTGTCCCATGGATTTTTCTCGAGCTCGGGCCAGTTCCTGCTTGCCGATGTTTTCAATTTTAAAGAGTCTGAAAAAATTAAAGAAAACTCCATCTAGTAAATGTCCTCCTTATTCATTTATCTACACGAGAACACAACCAAATTTTTGTTTTTGTTAGTTATATCAAAAAAATAAATTTATATCTAATGACACACCTATGTACATAGCCAAATTAATTCATGCAACTAAACTTACTGTGGTGGGTTAGCAGGAGGAGAAACCCTCTTGCTTACCAGTTGCATTTCGTAATTCTGAAGAACATTTTTGACAAAATCCTCTTTGGATAGAGGTTTAAGATAAACCTCCAGTCAATGCCCATTTACGACAAAGGGAGTATGATTCTCATCAATAGTATTTATCTTTACTGAACCATTGTCATAAACTGTATCAACTTCATAGGGTCCCAACCATCTAGTAGACAATTTACCTTTAAAATTTTTGAACCTACTATCATACAGGAGGGCCCAATCACCTGACTGAAAAGACTTCTTTTTGATGTACTTGTCATTCCATTTAGTCCTTTGTTCTTGTGTAAGGGTGGTCCTTTGAAGAGCATATTGTATGATTGCATCAAGCTCATTTAATTGTAAAAGCCTCTGTTTTTTAGCCTCATCTAGATCCATACCTAATTGCATGGCAGTCTTGAAGGTTTTTACTTGAAATTCTATGGGGAGTAGTACCTGCTTCCCATACACCAACTCATAAGGTGTATGGCATGTTGTATTTCTCCAAGTTGTCCTATAGGCCCATAAGGCCTCAGGTAACCTATCAACCCAGTCCTTGTGATGCAGTTGAACAGTCTTCGTAAGAATAGCCTCTATCACCTTGTTAGTTGATTCCACTTGCCCATTTTCTTGAGGGTGATAAGGAAAAGTTTTTCTATGTTTGATTATGCACTATTCAGTAAGAGATTTGACCAAATTTGAGGTGAATTGGGTTTCTTGGTCAGTGACTATTTCTCGAGGTACACTGAAACGAGTAAATATTTATTCAAATAGAAAGTCTACAACAAATTGTTAATTAGTAGAATACAAAGCTTTAGCTTCCACCCATTTGGTTACATAATCTATGCAGACCAAGATGTACTTCTTCCTTAGAGACATAGGGTTAATAGGTCCTACAAAATCCAAAGCCCATTTTTCAAAGGGTTCAATTACTACCTGATCTTGGAGGGGAATCTCATCGACTGCAGTAGGTTTTCCCATCCTTTGGCAATCATCACAGCTGGCCACATACTTCTTTGGATCTTTAAAAATAGTTGGCCAATAGTAGCCAGACTATAAAATCTTGTATGTTGTCCTTTTGTCACCAAAATGGCCTCCACATGGGCCATCATGACAGGATTTGAAAATATCTTGCATCTCATCCTCCCAAACACACCGTTTGATCACCAAATCAGGCCCAGTTCAATATAATCAATTATCATGCCACATGTAATTGACACTTAGCTGGAAAATTATTTGTTTCTCTCGGAAGGACAAATTCTGAGGTAGCTTTCCTATTAAAACATAGTTGGCTACATCTGCATACCAAGGAGTGTAAGTAGAAATAACAAATAGATTATCATCTGGAAAATCATCATCTACTGGAGTATTATCACCTGCATGAATGAGTCTAGACAAGAAATTAGCTACTAAATTATCTTTTCCAGACCTATCAATGATGGTGATATTAAATTCTTGTAGTAATAACAACCATCTAGTCACTCTAGCATTTTTAATAGGCTTGTTCATTAAAAATATGATGGATGAATGGTCGGTATGTAAAAAGACTTTATACCCTGTTATGTAGTGTCTAAACTTGTTGATGGCATGTACTACTGATAAAAATTCTTTTTTCGTGACAGTGTAATTTACTTTAGTAGGTGAAATATTCTTGCTGGAAAAGTATATAGAATAAGGGATCTAGCCTTCCCTTTGTCCTAATACATCCCCCAAAGCGGCATCTGAGGCATCTGTGCAAATATGAAAATGAAGATATCAGTTTGGTCCTCTCAAAACATGCACACTTGACAACTTGTTTTTCAAAATTTCAAAGGAGATTTGACATTGTTCATTCCAACAAAATTCAGCCTCTTTTGTTAACAGTTTGAACAGTGGGGCAGCTAGATTCGTAAAATTTTGAATGAACCTCCTATAGTAACCAACATGCCCTA
This sequence comes from Picea engelmannii, assembly GCA_009831015.1. Classification (NCBI taxonomy): domain Eukaryota; kingdom Viridiplantae; phylum Streptophyta; class Pinopsida; order Pinales; family Pinaceae; genus Picea; species Picea engelmannii. The sequence continues at coordinate 1,376,273 of ML781854.1, read as the reverse complement.
AAAATATTCTGACTTCTTTCTGTGAATTAGGGATTTTAATTTGGGAAATAATGTCAATCTTGGCATGGTCTACCCTTATTCCAATATTAGAGATGTGGTGACCTAGAACAATTCCTTCAGTGAGCATCATTCTATAATTTTCATGACTGAGGGAAAGGTTGGCTTATTTACACCTAACCAATACTTTCTCCAAATTGTCCAATGCCTATTGGAAATCATCCCCATATACTCTGAAGTCATCCATGTAGACTTCTACACAACCATGGTTCAAATCAAAGAAAATGTCCAAGACAATCCTTTGAAAGGTAGCGGAGGAATTACATAAACCAAAAGGAAGAAACCTATAGGCATAGGTCCCCCATGTACAGGTAAATGTGGTTTTTTACTAGTCTTCTGGTGAAATTTGGATTTGATTGTAACCACTAAACCCATATAAGAAAGAAAAATACCTCTTCCCAAACAAAGTGTCCAAGACCTGGTCTATGAAAGGCAAAGGAAAGTAATCTTTGTAGGTAGCCTTGTTCAATTCTCGAAAGTACACACAAATCATCCATTTACCATTCTTCTTAGGGACAATAACTAATGGGGAGACCCACTTTCTATCTGATATAGGGTAGATGAAATTGGCTTGCAGGAGTTTCTGGAGTTCTTCTTTCACTATGTCTTTCAAGGCTGGGTTCATTCTTCTTTGGGGTTGCCTAACAGATCTGATTTTATCATTAGTGTAAATATGATGCGTACAAGTGTCTAGGTGGATCCATTTCATATCATAGTAATCCCATGAAAAAGCACTAGATTGCCCTTGAATCATCTGTATAATTTTGTGTTGATGATATACTTCTAAGCTAGAATTGATATACAAATATTTTCCATGAGTTATTTCAACAGCCTGAACAACTGATTATTTCCCTTCATTTATTTGTGAAACGGTGGCTACTGTAGAGGTGGAGGGATGCCAAATTTCTTGGAATTCATAGCTAAAGATATGTGTATATTCAGGAAAAGATTGAGGATATTCAATGCATTATGAATCAACCAAGAATAGGCTTAATATTTGTTCTTTAGTTTTCTCTTGAACTCATTTTACCTGTTTGAGTGTCAACAAGGGCTGAGTACAATCCTCCTCCCCATAGGGATTCTCCAACCAAAGAGGAAATTCAGTGGTCGTTTGGGTAGGGGGAAAAGGGATTAGTTTTTTACTTTGAGTGCCATTGGAAATTGTCATCTCTCTAGATCGACAACTAATAAATGCATCAGTAGTGGCCAACCAAGGTCGACCAAGTACTACTGGATGTCCTGGTTTGGAGGATTTGGGATGAATCGCTAAGAAATTCACAGGGTGTTCCCAAGAAGCCAAGGTAATTGTTATATCATCTAAACTTCCTGTTGGGGTGATGATTGATTTGTCTGCAAGCTCCAACAAAGTTTGTGTTGGTCTTAGGTGATTTAGTTGCAATGTTTTCATAGTGTGAATTGACAAAAAAATTATTGCTGCCCCTAAATCAATAAGTGTGTTTGGCAAAGAAACACCATTAATTTCTATGGTTACCATTGGGTTTCCTGGATCACTATATTTGGATGGCATTTCTGATATAAACTATGACAATTGTCCAACCACCTACATGACAGAAGGCTCCTTCCTCTTCCTCACTAGATTTTTAATGCAAAGATCCTTTACAATCTTAGCATAAATAGGTATATCCTTGATGGCATGAAGTAGGGAAATATTTACACATATATTTCTAAGTTCAATCTCTAGATTATGTCCTAGAGGTTCCTCAGATTTCTTCAAAAGTAATCTTTTTGACTAAGGAGGAGGATTCATTTTCTAAGGTGTTTTTGTTGCATGAGAATTGTGAGAAGGAGTTTCTTGTTGTACAGGGGTGTTTCTTTCTTCATTTATTTGTTTATCCATTTGTTCTTCTCTTTGAACTGTTTGAATATCTATTTGTTCGTCTTCTTGAACTATGTGATTATATACTTGTTCTTCTTCTTGAATAACCACAGTAGGATTTGTTTTATTTACAACCCTCCCTGATATTAATTCAATTCCATTAAATGGAGCATGAGTTATCACATAAGTAGGGAAGGTTTGTACTTCAAGGTTTTGTAAAGGTTGTGTAGGTCTATTATTTGGATTAGGGATAGGTTGTGCAAGAATAGGGGTAGGCCGAGGAGGGTTTGGAATAGGTGCATCTTGCATTTTTTGCTGCAGATTTGGATTCATAGGTAATGCAAGTTGTTTCTACAGTTGTGGAGGTGGAGGAAGAGCAAGAGGGTTAAATCCTGGGAGCAACTAAGAAATATTGGAAGGGTGTTGTGGGTAGGTGGGAAAGGTTGTTGGCTGAAAGGTAACATTCCCATATGCAAGTCCTCTCTATCCTTGTTTCCAAGGTTGGATTTGTGGTTGTTGTGGTGACCATTGAGGGTAAGACATGGGAGGTACCCATTGTTTTTGTGAGTATTGTGTAGTAGGGTCTGCAAACATATTGGGTTTTTTTTGTCTCCATGGTCTCTTGGGGGGGTAGGATTTTTCATGAGGCTCTCTCCCTCGTTTGAAAATGGATTTAAGTCCAGGTAAAGAAGGGCACTCATTGGTAGGTTGATCCTCTGTACAGAGGCCACAGATTTCGATAACATTAAGGGGGCATTCCTTTTCAGGGTGCTTTCTCCTACACTGATGACAAAACTGATGGTGTTTAGGATGTTTGTTTTGAATTTTTTTAGTAGATTCCCTAATTCAATCCTAGCTTGACTGCGGGAGTATCTTTTACAATACTCTGCCATGTCTGTAAATGGCTCTTGGTACACATCTCCAAAACTCATGAGGTTTAGTAACTCAATGCAATCATCCCTCAGACCCTTTAGGAAGATAGTCCTAACTGTGGTTGTATCTAAGGAAAATTTCTTTTTCTTCTGGTAGTTGTATAGGAACCTCTCTAGGTAATCTTCCAAGATTTCTTCCTCAGGTTACTGCATTTTAAATATGTCATTCCTAGCATCCCTAGGTCTACAGTAATCTTGATATTTCTAGAGGAAGGTCTCCTTCATACCATCCCAAGATAATATAGTGTGTTCTCCTAGGCTCATAAACCACCTTAGTGTTGAATCTTTTAGTGTAGATGGAAAGAGTTTTAATTTTTGTGCATTATCAATGTAATTATAACTTCTACATAGTATATCAAATTCAAACAAAAATGAATCAGGATATTCTGTTGACATACCATGGAAGTGAGGCAGTGAGGACAATGGAATATTCTTCATATCAACATATTTAGCGATGTCTAGTATTAGGAATCCAAATGTCTATATTTCATTAGCTGCATTTCCTTCCTCTTATGCCATATCTTTGAAGAGGTTGTAGGGTGGTGGTGATGTCTCTCCACTAAGTGATGGTTCAACCACTAGGTTTTTTGGTATATCTAACTGTTCCAATACCTTGTGTGGTTCCCCAACAACAGATGCATCTTCCTCTATCACTACCTCTGTTTCTTTTCCATCTCCTCCTTCTGATGGGGTCACCAATTCTTCCCCTCTTGCTTGTTGTCTTATGATTTAAATCTGAACAATGGCTTCAAATTTAGTGCCTTTGTATGTTGTTTTAATTGCTGCCTCTGAGCTTTCTCCTCTGAGAATTTTTCCTACACGAATTTTAGATGAATTAGTGTTGGGGGGGGGGGGGGG
>ML781854.1:1330021-1372583 GCA_009831015.1 Picea engelmannii | reverse complement strand
GGGGAATTTTCTTGTTTTTTTTTTCTAATTTTTTTTTGAAATTTTGGAAGCAATAAATCTACCTTTATTATCCCTATACCTACTCATAAAAGAAATTATAATACTAAAAACACAACTCTTAATATATCAAAGGTAACAGGACAACCTGAATTTGAAGCAACCCCACCAAAGTGGATGTGTAGGTTCTTATCTATCATCTTACCATCTTCTCTCCACCCTCATATTGTCCTTAAATCCAATCCAAAATCATCAAACCAATCAAAAATTCAAAGTGCAAACTATTACCATTTACAACTCCCCGACAGTCGCGCCAAAATGTTGGTGTATAAATATGCTATATATATATATATATATATATATATATATATATATATATATATATATATATATATATATATATATTACACTCATTTATATGTCAATCCAGCAATCCAGGATTCCTAATCAAAAGAGTTGTTACACTATATGTGCCAAGAACAGGTAACCTATCTATGTCTGTTGTATCTAGTTCATGATGGAAATAATTAATAACATAATACTATGTTTCTAAAATTTCTAAATGCTTCACACGACTGCAAACTCAGAAGATAAAACTGATAACAAGACTTCTAAAAAAAAAACTCAATTAAAAGACTCTTTCTTAGGTGACAATTATGTTCATTCCAGGCTTATGAATTAAGGAGATGAACTTAAGATCTTGTTCCCTGTAGCAATATAAAACAGTAATCATCAATCAACTTTTAGTCACTCTTAGACATAATTCAAATCATAACTCAATTCTATTCAATCAAACCTTTTTAGTACAGAAAACATCCAACATGATTGAGAGGCTTCATTATGGAACATGAAGGTAAAAGATAAAGTCTTATTGTTCCTGTACCCACTAAGAACACCACAATCACAAACTCAAAATAATAGCGTTTGTTTGCTTAACAATCCCACACATCAAACTCTTATCAATTAATATTAACTTGCAGAAGTAGGAAAGGAAACTACCTGTTATGTCCAATGTCTAACTACTCACACTGATTTAGAAGCAAGTGATTATATACTGAACTTTAAAATGTGTTTGAAATCATTGACATCACACCACTGTAAATATTCACACTCACAGAATCACACAAAGCATGTACATGGAGGTTTACCTTGGTTGGGGAGGTGGGTCCTTACCGAACCAACAAGGTACCTCTAAATAGATAACAAAATAAAATGTTCTAATCATACTCAGGGATTGTACAACAAATTATTTGTATTCCTTCAACATGTAAATTGAATCAACAGTTCATCATCTCATACATTATGTCAATATGTATCATCTCGTTCTTGCTACTTGCTTCATTACATACTACTTATTATTCTATTGCCTATACAACATCCCTTATAAATAAGGTGAGTCGTTACTATCAAGATCTAAGGATAATTATCAAATAGTTTTTAAAATATTACAATTGGCAATTCATATCGAATTTCGAGAGATGGAATTCATCCTCATGACACGAAGTGCATGAGTGATGAAGTCTATCATGATCTCAAAAACCACTTTAGAGACTTCGATTCAACTGACTTCCTAGAATCTCCATCAGCATACTCATTCAACAGGTGAATTCTGGGAACAGGGGTTTGGTACCAGATGAACATAGTTGCAACCATGAGTATCGGATTAGGTGCCCAGGCAATACTGGATCAGGTGCAAGATTAGTACTAGATCAATGTTATGCAGGTATGTTGGTACCAGATCAATGTTGTGTGGGTACCATAATAGGTGGATCCTTGGTACAGGAATAAGCTGGGTACCAGATCACGCCATAGTTATAATACCATAATAGACTGGGTACCAGATCACACCATAGTTGTAGTACCATAATAGTGAGGTACCAGATCAATGCTTTTTAAGAGTCAAGTGATTAGGATCATACATAATCAAACATTTAATCGAAGTAACTCAAGAAAACTAAAAAAATAATGCCTTAATCATAAGTTACCTCTTTTTGTATATGGACAAGGTCATCAAGTGTATTTATAGAGGAAACAGTCAATTAGATATACATAGCATAGGTAAATAGGCTCAGATAGAGGGTAATATAGGAAATTAGACGTGTCAAAATGGATACTCAACATCCATCATCCTTCTTTTCATCTTCCATGGGTTGTTGTCAGGCTCGGCGCGGTCAATCTAGTAATGGATCGATTGGTTCGAGTCCCAACTTCTTGTACCCAGACCTTGTCGGGGACATGCGCGAAGAAAAATAAATGAAGAGTAGACCGCTCTGATACCACTGATACAGATTTAGGAGCGAAACAAATTGTTTACAGATTGAATACCATAAACATAGAGATATGAAGAATACCACAAATATTCATTGAACAATATCTTCTATTAAATAATGAAATAGGCTGAAACTGTAAAACTGTAGAACTGGAACTTGCTTGAATGGTGGTAGCTATCTCTGATAAGAGATGTGGCTGCTACATGCATCCGTATGAGTAGAATGGATTGCAATGAGGCTCCATAGCACCTTTTCATATTACTCATGAATTGCAAAACCCTATACATCCAAAAACCTAACCCTAGAAGGTGAAACACCAAAATTCATGTGGGCCCTATGGGCAAGTTGGTGTAGTTTGGTACCTCAAGTTCCTAGGGTCATAACTTTTTCATACGACCTTCGTTTTAGGAGCGTGATATCCCGTTGGAAAGGTATTTCAGAGAACTACACATTCCACTATCATAATTTGACTTAGTCTATAGTATGACTGTGGAAATACAAAAAAACAATGTTTAGGGCCCCAAAACATCCCTGAAAGTACAACAAGATGTGCTAACATGAAAACATACAAAATAGACCAGTTGGATTAGGAAAGAGGCCACCTGTATCCACCTGGAGAATGTGTGAGGCTTCAGAAAACCATAGAAGTGTAGAACTCACAATTATAAAGTAGTATAGAAATACGTGTTGAACAAAAACGGACACGAGGGGCGAGTTGGAATAGGTGGGTGGCCACAAATATCCATCTAGATCATGTCAAGCTTCTAAAAGAGACGTTTTGTCTCTCCTAGGAAGAATGTTTGGCATGTAAGGGCTAGGTCATGCCATCCATAATGTATTTTAGGCCTCCAATGGTACGTCTTTGTCATCTGGCATGCAAGCCCTTTGTAATGTCCTTGACCTCTTGATAAGAGGATTATAGAGACTTAGTAGTCTAGATTTCCCCACTACACCCTAGTCTCATGAGAAATGGGGACTAAGAGGCTCCAAAGTGTTCACTTAAGAATAATATTATAATTTAAAAGTGACTTTGGGAAAAAGGTGAATCAAGTGAAAAAAGGCCACGTGAAGAAAAGAAAGGAGATAACCTTAGAAGGTGGTTAATTAACTCAAGTGAGAATTAGATCAGGGGTATAAAGGAAAAAGGAGGGTGCCTCACTCCTCATTCATGTTGTTTTGATGTTTTCATCTTGAGATATTGAGTTAAGGACGTTTTGAGGGTTTTGGGAGAACAAACCCTAGAGATCATCTTGGTGGTGAAATATTTCACCTCTCCTGGTACAAGTAACTCATCCAATGGAGAAGAGAGAGAATGCACAATTTATGGGTTCTTCCAGCAAGAGGGCGTATTGTGTGAAGGAAGGAAGTTCTATTTGGCCAAGGAGAAGGAGATATGAAGGAGTTTTCTATTGAGATAGCTTTGTAGGGTCCATAACTCCTTTCTTGGCCTACTTTTGGTGTGGATTTGTTGGGCAATGATTTATTGTGAGTGTGACACGATTTCTCCTAGTGAAGAGTGCATTCTTTGAAGGGGATCTATTCACCTTGGGGGAAAAACACTATTCTTCAGCAAGGGAACTCATATACAATGTTTCTAGACCTCAGATCTACTATTCCCATGGGTTTTGATTGGTATTGGAGCTAAGGAAGAAGAGGGTCGAAATATCCCTAAGATACAACCAGGGACTAGTGCACAACTTAGCCAGTTGGAGGGGTTTTCCACTTCATGGGACAAGGAAATCATATTGTCACTCATCTCTTGTAGCTATTTTTCCTTTGGAGGATTGAATATTCTCTTCTTGGACATGCTTGAGGGTTATTATCATTTTTTCTGCTATATTTCAATTATATTATTCCAAATCTGCAGATCTATTGTATCAGGATCTTTTACTATTTAAATAAAGGTCATATTTGAAGTTGTTTCTTTTCCATTGTGTTGAATCTCTTGTATCTTGTTTTTGGATGTTATTATTATTATATTCTTGTCATTTTCAAACTATAAACTCCATATAATCCTCCTAGTGCAAGCTTGGAAGGAATATTTGCAAAACAAAAAGACAATAAACAAAAACTTAGCCTAAACCCTAAGTTTCCAAGTAAGGAATGGCTTGGAAACATTATAGTGGTATCAGAGCATTAAATCCTCCCATATTGTGGGGATTAGTGCATGCAAAATTTCAGTGGTATCTATATGGGAAGGCGCAGGAGAAAGACAAGTGAACCAGAGGTAGAAATGGAAGGATCAAGTGATGATAGTGAGCCACGGTTTTTAGTAGGTATAACAAAGGAGTTGAAGAGATTTTTTGACCACCTATTTTGACTAGGTGTCAACGTCATGTACCATGAATATATGTACCTTGTGGTACAACAAATTTGAAGACTTATGGCTCAGTAGAGAAATTTTTCCCCCAACACTTATTTCTATGTACATGGAATGTTTGCTCCCATGCATGGGATAATTTTTTAATATGTTGGCATGAATAAATTTTTATTTAGTTTCCTAGGACTTTATCATTATGGAATTCCTTTCTTCAAGTGTTTTTTTTCTTAGTTAGTTAATATTGCTTTTCAGTGATTTTAATTGCCCTTGAGTTTTTCACTCAAATAATCCTCCAAAGTGGTGAAAGTTGTTCTAATGCTCGATCCCAATGGGTGAATAAGGTTTAAATATTTTTTAAATGACCATGTTATACATCTTCTAGAGTCTTGCGGAATTATGTTTAGTTTTGATAGGATTTTTTAATAATTAAAATTTTCTGTAAATTGGAAATTTTAATTATTTTTGATGAAGAATGTAAAATTGGTCCTTGGGGATTTTGTATAGGGGTGTGAGTACTCAAAAAAAATGGATTATGAAACCATACACCCTTGGACCAATTTTCATCTCAATTGTACAATTTTTTCTAGGTCAATCTCCATGAGGAGTCTAAGTCAGTAAAAAATCAGCAAATAATTCGCTAAATTAAAAATGTCAAATTTTGCCAAAAGTTGTAAAACATGAGAAAATGGGGAAACAGTGTTTCCTAAGTCATTTATATGTAATAAGGGGTCAAATAAATCAAATTCCTCCTTTCCCACCCCTCATACAACTTAAATTTAGAGAGGGGGGCGAATTTGTTTCTTATGGGGCTCACCATCTCCATTGGATTGGCCATTTGATGATGGAGACCACATGGGGGCCCCATTCCACACCTTGGGTGACCCCTTGGGGATTTAGAGAGAGGTTTAAACTTATAATAGTGGGTTTCTTCCCCCATTTTTGAGTTTCCTCTTCTAATGGGAGTTCCCCTCTCTCATGGTGCCTCCCCCACCCCCTCGCCCCTGCCCCCCCTTTGAGTGAGCCTCCCTCTTGCATGAGTGCCACTTGGAGAGCATGCAAGGGGGGTTTCTCTTTCTTCTCTCCATTAAAATAAAGGCTCCTCTCCTCCTTTTGGGATCTAATCTCAGAGAAACTCCATGCTGACCATTTTTGTTCTCACTCTTTCTTGCTCTTCCCCAATTTTCTCTCTTGCAATATTGTTTCCATAGTGCAGCCACTCTTTTCAATAATAGAAGTGAAGCTTTGGAGGAACTCTTGGTGTTATCTTGTTGTATTCTTGGTGCTCTTTGGCTGCTCTTATTTGGTGTTTTCCTTTGGGTGATATTGTGAATTTGTGTTTACATATTACTTACATTTTTTTATGTGAAGAACCCCAAGCAAAGTATTTTACTAGGGATAAATATGTAGTAGTATTTCTATAGGTTTATGTGATTTGATTTTACTAGTGTCTGCAAATTATTTTGTAGACATTTGACAAGATATAACCTTCTTGCATCATTTTGTAGCAAGGGTTTACAGGTTTGCAGGCTACCCAAAGATTGGAGTAGTGGACTCCAAAAGCTTCATTTCACTTCACATAAATTTCTGATATAATTTTCAACTCTTGTTTACTTATTTTCTGCATATATAATCATCTAAATCATGCTTTCAAATCAATTTCCAAGTTCAGATTTTGTATATAAAATTTTATGTTTATATACTAACCCAAAACTAACTTGTTTTAAGTGATTTCTAGCATTTTCCAGCAAACATATCTTCTTGTTTTATGCAGTTTTTCGCTAGTCCAAGGGGAGGTGCTGCCCAATATTGGCCACAAAATCTCAAGGAGTCATCCAAGAGTAGTGGTGCAAGATCCCTTCACCTCTTTTCCTTTCTAAAGCATTGTAAGCATCCCAAGAGAGTCTCTTCGGCTTGCATTCTTTTCATTTTCATAATTTGTAAATTGTAAAGTATTCTTTAGTTTTGTTTTGTCCACGTTTTGCATGTGAGTGGATTTCCCATCCTTGCAAAACCGTGTTGGCTAGATTAGTTGTTTAATTTGTAATTTTTTCTTAATTTTTTTTCCCCAATTCTCCCACAAAGAGAAGGTTGAGTGGCTAGTATTAACTTGTTTTATTTTATTTCAAATTCTTTTACCCACCTTGGCACAAAATTTGTAGGCTTGCCCTCCACATTGTGCCATAGTTTTGAGGTTTGCAAAGTTAGTTTATTTTTCCCACCTTTCTCCTTAAGGAAATTTTGTGTGTCTAGCTTGATTATTTCACTATTTCAAGTTATTTTAATTACTTATTTGTTCCCACACCTTGCATGTGAGTGGCTTTGCCACTCTTGAAATATCGTGACGACTAGTTAGAATCTCTTTTCTTTGCAAAGTAATCAAACTCGTGCCCCACCTTTTTCCCCATATTCCTTCTCCTTGACACTTTGTGGATCTTGGGTAACAAGAAATGGAAAAGGAATGTGTGGCTAGTTTAATTAGGCACCTAACTCCATTATTTTTTAAACCATTAAAAAGGGGTGACTTGGGAGGCTAGAAGGGGTTGAAGCTGGGGACAGTTTCATGACACTACGTGTCCTCCTTGTTGAGTGCCCAATTATCTTGTATTTGACCTATGGAGCTAGGGGAGAACCTTGTTTTTCTTCTTATTGAGCACCAAACACTTCCTCTTGGTTGTAGGGATAAGGATTTGGTGTAGTAACATAGTGTAGGCTTGCAACTTTCACACCTAATTGCCCCCTAATTCAAAGAGAGACATAAATATCTGTTAAAATTAACCTACACAATTGCAAAACATTCACTTTACATTTCCTTGCAATTTCATTTCCAACAACTCATTTTCAATTACTTTCATTCTTTCATTTGCAACAAGTTATTTTTATGTAAATATTTACATTTCCTTAGCATTATTTATTTGTCATTGCAAGTATTCTTCATTTCTTAGAGAATCAATTGTTTGAGTATAAATTCATTATTTGATTAATTGTGTAAGTTATTCCATTCTTTATTTTAATTTAATTTGTATAAATATATTTTACTTGTGCATAATTCAATAAGTTGGATTAGGTAATCTTTAGACATTGGTCTCTTTATAGTTTTGTAAAGTAAATGTTTTGCTTGTTTTTGAAAGAGTTGCATCATTGCATTGTTGCTTGTCATTGGGTTGGGTCTCCCTAATCATTAAATCAATTAATTCCTAGAACATTAATAAAAACATCACATAGTTTAATAGTGTTTACCCCCCTTGGCTTCCCTAGGAGTGAGCCTAGATGGAAGGAGTCTAGATCGAGGTGACAACGGGTCTAGACATAGGTTTGTGCCTCCAAGGAAAAACCAAGCAGGTTGGATAATTCTCCACACTTGTAGGTGTGTATTAGGATGAAAACATATTTGGTGTCATTTCTAGGGATATGTCTCTTATCCTTGGTTAATTGACAAAATTTAATTAATTCTTTAAAAACTAAGTAATAAAATTTCCCCTTAATTTATCACAACTTGAATTTTTTTATTTGACATTGTTTAGTCTCCAAGTGGTGACTCCACATAATCATTCCTTGAGGTATCCTACCATGACCAACCCACAAAGGTTGGTTGATTCCCTTCCTGAACCTAAAAGGGTGTATAGGAGGAGAATAAATAGACTAGCTCCTCATAGGCTCCTTGAAAGTCTTAGAGAAGAAGCAATATTTGATATACATCTCTTGTTTGCACATAATAATCCTACAACAACTATGGGTGATCCATTGAGGCCATGTAATTTTGCTAATATTCAAGGTTATCCTCATCTTATTCCTGACAAAGATATTGAGAAATGTCCTGCTTTTCAGGGAAACAATGTTGTTAGTGCCAGGTATCGCATCCTAAGTTTCAACATGTGCGTCCTAAAATGGTGTAATGGTCACAATCATGAAGATGTGAAGATGACCCTTTTTGTGTATTCTTCGGAAGGGAATTTCTTAGAATGGTTCATGGAACAGGATGATGACCAATTTAGCACCTTGGTAGAAATCCAAAAATCCTTCAATGAAAGATGTGGTGATCAAAAGGAATACCGTCATTTATTAGCTTCTCTTAACTTTAGTCAAAAGAAGGAAGATGAAACAATGGAAGAATTCAATAACAGATTTAATGACTTGGTTAGGAGCCTCCCTCAAACTATTAAGCCTCCTGATTCATCTATTTTAATTCATTATATGGAAGCCTTTAAGGGTGAAATCAGATATCAGTTAAGGGATAAAGAGCCAACAACTCTAATGGATGCACAAAAGTGTGCTATCAAAATAGATAAAAATATGCAAGATGTTAGGAAATCGAACCTACCTAGTTTCTCAAGGGATACTTTTTTCAAACCCAGTGAGGAGAAGAAGAAGAAAGTGGAAAATCAAGAGTCTTCTAATGATGGCACAAAGGAGATCATTCAATTAATTAAGCAAATGGAGGTTAGCCAGGGTAATCAAATAAAGAAAATGGAGGCTAACCAGGCTAATCAAATAAAGAAAATAGAGATTAACCATGCTAATCAGATGGTATCCATGCATAATAGGTTGATAGCCATGGAAATGGATCAATCTAGTAGACCTCATCATAATCCAAATGATAAGTGGCCAAAGAAACCTCCACCTCACTATCAAAGGCCACCAAATCCTTTTGAGTCTACTAACTTGGTTGATCACCAAGTTATCCCATATTGTAGGCCTTTTGGGGAGTTTCATGAAGACTTGACTTGACGAATATTCCTTGAAATTTGTGATGAAGAAGGACCCTCTAAGTTAGAAAATGAACAAGTTAACATGTGTGGTCGAAAATATAATGTTGGCATGAATGAATGGATGGAATTAATAGAGCATGGTATGGATGTAAATTGCATGAATGATGTTGTGGACAAAGCAAAAAAAAAATTTGGTCCTAAGCCTACTCCCAAGCAAGTATGACATGGATAGATATAGAGGCTTTACTTACCAAATAAATGGAGCCAAAAATCAATATAATCCTAAAGAAAAGTGTTCCTAAGATACCTCCCCCCCCCTCCTAAATCAATTGTTCCTACAAATACAGAATTAAATATTGACTTAGGGGAATGGTTGAATAATGAAAAAATGTTGGTCCCTGTGGCAGAAATTATGAAGAGTCCATATCAAAAGGGGAAACTACTCAAATCTATAGAATATCCTCCTCATAACATTATTGAAAGGACATCAGATATAGCTTACTAGGATGCACCTGTGATTTTGAAAAATTTGGATAGGGGAAATGAAAAGAATCAACCATTTTTCCTTTCTCTACTTGTGAACAACCATCTCCTTCACAATTGCATGCTTGATTATGGATCAAGTTCAAATGTTATGACTAAGAAAGTAATGGAAAAATTAAATTTAAGGATTTCAAGGCCTTACCATAACATTTGTGCCATGGATAGTAAAATGATTAAGGTGCATCGTTTGATTAAAAACTTACAAGTACATTTGGTTGCCTTCCCTGACATTCTAATAGAAATGGACATAGTGGTGATCGATGTACCAGATGCTTCGGGTATGTTGCTTTAAATAAAAACAAATTCAGATTTGGGGGGTAGTATAAAAATGGATTTAACTTATGCCACCATTCCCACTCCAAATGGGGCCATGTTTAAGATAAACAAAGAATTGGAAAGAAGGTATCATGTAGAAGACCCAAGGAATCCCATAAATAAATTAAAGTATAAAGAAGATGACTTTGGAAGTTATGCCATCTTGTCTAATTATTTGGGGCCCATAGAAGAAGAATATAAAGAGGAAAGAGTTAATGAGGTATGGTACATGCATTTTGATGGTGCATTTTCTAGATCTGGTAAAGGTGCTCACATAGTCATTGAGTATCCATCTGGTCAGAAATTTAAGTTTGCATATAGATTGGAATTTGATGCTACCAATAATGTCACTGAATATGAGGCTTTGTTGCTTGGTCTAGAACTTTGCAAGGACATGGGTGTCAAATGTTTGAACATAAAAGGGGATCCAGATCTGGTCATCCAACAAATTAAGAATAAATTTGCATGCAAATCTAAAAGGCTAAGAAGGTATAGGAATGCAATATGGGACACCATGGAAAGTTTTGATGTCTTAAACCTTATTGTTATTCATAGAGATCAGAACTTTAAAGCAAATGAGATTGTTGTGGCTTCTTCAACTCTCCCAAGATTTAATTAAAGGAAACATTACGGTAGAATTCATATTTAGGCCTTTGGTTCTAGATAATGTGGATCATTGGCAAATATTTGATGATGATAAGCAAGTCATTAAGTTCTTAAATCACATGCAATAATTTTTTGAATTCCACATTAATGAGAAATAAGAGGGATGTAACTATACATAAAATGATCATAAGATTAACCCAGTCCCTAGAGGCCTTGTTTCACAGGAACAAATATTTTATAGGAAAGATGGCCACAAACCAAAGGAGGAAACAAGTATAAAACGAGGTGATCATTTTGGAGTCAACATTGGAACTAATGAAGAGCCCAGAATGGTGAAGGTTGGGAAAAGCACACCTAAAGAGGAAATGAAAGAAATAATAAAATTACTAAGAAAGTATAGGGATCTTTTGTCTTTCACCTATGATGAGATTAAGGTCTATAGGGAGGATGTAATTCAACATGTCATTTCTTTGAAGGAGGAAACTAATCCCTTTAGACAAAATTTGAGACAAATTAACCCCAAGTTTGCTCCTTTGGTCAAAAGGAGTTGCATAAAATGCTAGTAGCTGGAATAATATCCCAAACAAGACATTATTTGTGGTGTTCAAATTTGGTTGTGGCTAGAAAAAAGAATGGTTCAATTAGGCTATGTGTAGATTTCAAAAACTTGAACATTGTGTGTACAAGGGATAACTATCCCCTCCCCAAGATGGAAACATTATTACAAAGAGTAACAGTTTCTATAATGATTTCAATGCTTAATGGGTTTTCAGGTTATAATCAAATTAGGGTCAAAGAATAGGATAGGCATAAAACTACCTTCATTGCTCCATGGGGTACCTTTGAATATCTAAGAATGCCTTTTGGTTTGTATAATGTTGGAGCTACTTTTCAAAGAGCTATGGATTATACCTTTAGAGGATTGATTGGAAAGATCATTGAAATCTATCAAGATGACTTAACAGTGTTTTCAAAGGATGGGAAGAGTCACATTAGTCGTTTATAAAAGGTTTTTGAAAGATGTGGGGAATTTGAAATTTCTTTAAATACGACTAAATAATTTTTTGGGGTAACAAAAGGGAAACTTTTGGGCCACATAATTTCCAAAGATGGGGTCAAGATAGACCTAGAAAGAGTTGAAGCAATTGAAAATGTCACTTTTCCTATATCAAAGAAATCTCTCTAATAATTCCTACGACAAACACATTTTGTTCATAGATTCATTCCTAATTATGTAGAGATAGTTAAGTCAATCTATAAGTTTCTTAAGAAAGATTTTAAATTTGAATGGAATGGTCAAAGCAAGAAAGCCTTCAAAGAAATCAAAACTTCCATATATGAATCTCTCGTCCTAATAAGTTCAGATTATTCCAAGGACTTTTAGATTTTCTCCTTTTCCTCTGAAGACACCATTGTTGGTGTTTTGTTTCAAAAAAATGACCAAGGCCAAGAGTAGCCCATTGCTTACATGAGTAGGGTCTTGCAAAATGAAAAATTAAAATACCCCATAGTTGAAAAACAAACATATGCTTTAGTAAATTCCCTAAAACATTTCAGAGTCTTCATCGGATACTCCAAAGTAATTGGGTGTGTTCCTAATTCAACAGTTAAAGATGTATTATCCTAGTCAGAAGGATTAGGTACAAGGGGAAGATGGATTGCTAAAATTCAAGAATATGACTTAGAAATCAAGCCTACAAAATTAATTAAGGGGCAAGGTATAGCTAAAATGTTGATTGAAGGGAATGAAAGGGATTTGGGTATGATTTGTCAAAATGATGATTCAAAATATTCCCCAAATATTGTAAGGATTGAATAGGTTGAATGGTATGCAAATATAATTTTATATCTTAAAAACCTCACTTGCCCAGGCCATCTTGTGGGTCATAAGAAAAGAGGCTTAAGGTTAAAATCATCCAAGTATGTCATCACTAAATATGAACTAGGATGGAGAAATCTTGATAGAGTAATCCTTAGATGTGTTGATGAAATTGAAGCCAAGAGACTAGTGGATGAATTTCATGCCGGATTTTTTGGTGGCCTCTATGCAGCTAAAACAACAACTCATAAAATCCTTAGAGAGGGGTATTATTGGCACACCATTTTATCAGATATCCATCAACTTGTAATAAAATGTGATCCATGTCATATTTTCACTGGAAAGAAGAAGGTAGTTTCCCTCCCTTTACAACCAGTAGTGGTTGAAGCGCCTTTTCAGAAGTGGGGTTTGGACTTCATAGGAAATTTTAAAGATAATTAAAGTAATGGATATTCATGGGTCTTAAAAGCTACAGATTACTTCACTAAATGGGTTGAAGCCATCCCTACTAAATCAACAACTTAAAAGGTTGTCATGGATTTCCTTGAAGACAAGATAATAACTAGGTTTGGTGTGCCTTCAAAGATAGTAACAGATAATGCAAAATCCTTTTGCTCAACAAATATGTCCTCTTTATATTTCAAATATGGAATTATCTTATCCCATGCATCATATTATTATCCCCAGGGAAATGGTCAAGCAGAATCAAGTAATAAAAATCTAATGACCACAGTCAAGAAAATTGTTGGGGAAAACAAAAGGTTGTGGGATAGTAAAATCAAATATGCATTATGGGCAGATAGAATAACAAAGAAGGTTGCAACATGGAAAATTCCATTTGAATTAGTCTATGGTTTGGATGTTAAATTGCCAATACACCTTAAGCTTCCAACATATGGTTTACTTCAGGATTTTTCTACAAAAAAGGATGCAGTTCAGAGCAGGATTAATTAGATGATTGAGTTAGATGAAAACAAAATGAAGGATTATGATCAGAATTGCAAAAATCGGGAAAATATTAAAAGGGCATTTGATAAATCAACAAGACAGAGGGATTTTAGAGTTGGGGATACAATGTTGGTATGGGATCAAGGAAAGAAAAAACCAGGAAAGCATGGGAAATTTGACAGTTTATGGTTGGGTCCATATATGATCCGGGAAATAGTAGGTCCTAATTATTTCTACCTCAACCATTTGGATGGTGATCCCATGAATATTCCAAGGAATGAGCAACAATTCAAGATATTTTTCAAATGAAGAGAAACTTGGTGTCCAAAGGGGCACCCTTTGTAACATATCTCTAACCTTTTTCCTTTGATTATTTCAATTTTTTCATTATTTTCATTTCTGTATATAGTTCATTATATAATCATTTAATTTATTTGATCATGGTTTATTATTTTCACACATGTACTTATGTTGGTTATTGGTGAGAAATTTGTTTTTCGGATTCTGAGGTTCTCACATGCTCTCCTTCTAAAAGATAAAGCACATGTCCCCATGTGGAGCCAGATGTTGACCATCTATTTCGACTAGGTTTCAATGTCATGTACCATGAAGATATGTATCTTATGGTACAACAAGTTTGAAGACTTATGGCTCAACATGGTAAATTTTCCCCCAACACTTATTTCCTTGTACACGAAATGTCCACTCTCTAGAGTGGGATACTTTTGTAATATGTTAGAATGGGTCAATTTTTATTTAGTTGCCTAGGAATTTATCATTAGGGAAGTCCTTTCATCGAGTGTTTTTTTTCCTCAGGTAGTTAATCTTTATTTTCGAGGATTTTAATTACCCTTGAGTTTTTCACTCAAATAATCCTCCAAAGTGGTTGAATGCTTTATAATGACCGATCCCAATGGGTGAATGAGGTTTAAATATATTTTAAATGACCATGTTAGACATCTCCTAGAGTCTTGCGGAATTCTGTTAAATTTTTATAAGATTTTTTAATAATTAAAATTTTCCATAAATTGGAAATTTTAATTATTTTTTATGAAAAATGTAAAAATTTGTTCCTTGGAGATTTTGAATAGGGGTGTGAATACTAAAAAAAAATTACTTATGTCCCCCTACACCAATGTACCAAGTTTCATCTCAATTGAACAAGTTTTGTTAAGTCAATGTCCATGAGGAGTCTAAGTCAATCAAAAATCAACAAATAATTGACTAAATTAAAAATATCAAATTTTTCCAAAAGTTGTAAAACATGAGAAAATGGAGAAAATTTGTTTCCTAAGTCATTTATATGTAATAAGGGGTCAAATAAATCAAATTCCCCCTTTCCCACCCTTCATACAACTTAAATTTAGACAGGGGGGGTGAATTTTTCTCTTGTGGGGCTCACCATCTCCATTGGATTGGCCATTTGGTGATGGGGACAACATGGGGGCACCATTCCACACCTTGGGTGAGCCCTTGGGGATTTAGAGAGAGTTTTAAACTTAGGATAGGGGGTTTCTTCCCCCATTTTTGAGTTTCCTCTTTTAATGGGAATTCCCCTCTCTCATGGTGCCCCCCCTTTGAGTGAGCCTCATTCTTGCATGAGTGCCACTTGGAGAGCATGCAAGGGGGGTCTCTATTTCTTCTCTCCCTTAAAAAAAAGGCTCGTCTCCTCCTTTAGGGATATAATATCAAAGAAACTCCATGCTTCCCATTTTTCTCCCTACTCTTTCTTGCTCTTCACCCATTTTCTCTCTTGTAATATTGTTTCCATAGTGCAACCACTCTTTTCAATAATAGAAGTGAAGATTTGGAGGAATTCCCGATGTTCTCTTGGTGTATTCTTGGTGCTCTTTGGCTGATTTTATTTGGTTTTTTCCTTTTCTTGAGGTAATATTGTGAATTTTTGTTTAACCTATTGCTTACATTGTTTTACTTGAAGAACCCCACGCAAATTATTGTGTTGGGGATAAATCTGTAGTAGTATTGATATAGGTTTATGTTATTTGATTTTACTAGTGTTTGAAAAGTATTTTGTATACCTTTTAGAAGATCTCACCTTCTTGCCTCATTGTGTAGCAAGGGTTTACAGGTCTGCAGGTTACCCAAATCTTGGAGGAGTGGACTCCAAAAGCTTCATTTCACTTCACATAAATTTTTGATATAATTTTCAGCTCTTGTTTACTTATTTTATGCATATATAATCATCTAAATATTTCTTTCAAATCAATTTCCAAGTTCAGATTTTGTATATAATTGTTTTTGTTTATATACTAACCCAAAACTAACTTGTTTTAAGCGATTTCTAGCATTTTCCAACAAACATATCTTGTTGTTTTATGTAGGTTTTCTCCAGTCCAAGGGGAGGTTCTATCCAATATTGGTCACAAAAAGCTCAAGGAGTCATCCAAGAGCAGTGGTGCAATATCCCTTCACCTCTTTTCCTTTCTAAATAATTGTAACCAGCCCAAAAGAGTCTCTTGGGATTGCATCCTTTTCATTTTCACAATTTGTAAATTGTAAAGTGTTCTTTAGTTTTTATTTTCCCACATCTTACATGTGAGTAGCTTTTCCACCCTTGAAAAACTATGTTGGCTAGATTAGTTGTTTAATTTGTACTTTTTGCTTAATTTATTTGCCCCACTTCTCCCACAAAGAGAAGGTTGAGTGGCTAGTATTAACTTGTTTCATTTTATTTCAAATTATTTTACCCACCTTGGCACAAAATCAGTAGGCTTGCCCTCCACATTGCGCCATAGTTGTGAGGTTTGAAAAGTTAGTTTGTTTTGTCCACCTTTGTATTGAACGAAAATTTGTGTGGCTAGCTTTCTTATTTCATTATTTCAATTTATTTTAATTACGTATTCCTGCCCACACATTACATATGAGTGACTTTGCCACCCTTGCAATATCGTGACGTCTAGTTAGAATTTTTTTTCTTTGCAAAGTAATCAAACTTGTGCCCCACCTTTTTCATCTATTCCCTCCCCTTGTCACTTTGTGGATCTTGGGTAACAAGAAAGGGAAAAATACTGTGTGGCTAGTTTAATTAGACATCTAACTCCATGATTGTTTAAACCATTAAAAATGGGTGACTTGGGAGGCTGGAAGGGGTTGAATCTGAGGACAGTTTCATGGAACTACATGTCCTCCTTGTTGAGTTCCCAAGCATCTTGAATTTTACATGTGAAGCTAAGGGAGAGCCTTGTTTTTCTTCTTATTGAGCACCCGACACTTTCTTTTGGTTAAAGGAATAATGATTTTGGGTAGTAACATAGTGTAGGCTTGCAACTTTCACACCTAATTGCCCCCTAATTCAAAGAGAAACACAAAAATCTATTAAAAGTAACCTACACACATTGAAACACATTCAATTTACATTTCCTTGCAATTTCCTTTTCAACAACTCATTTTCAAGTAATTTAATTCTTTCATTTGCAACAAGTTATTTTTATGTGAATATTTACATTTCCTTAGCATTCTTTATTTGTCATTGCAAGTATTCTTCATTTCTTAGAGAATCAATTGTTTGAGTATAAATTTATTATTTGATTCATTGTGTAAGTTATTTTGTTAGGACTAAGAGTCACCCTCAGACTACTAGAGGATAAGCCTAGTACCCATCAAATATGTTTGTAATGGTAAATTTATCATAGAGGGTCAAATGGATAAAACTCAATATAGCAATGCTCAAACACAAAAATTTATAAGCAAGACTGCATAAGAAAGTGAGGTCTTGGCTAACTTCAGTCAACATTTTAAAGATAAGTGTGATTATATGGAATACTTTAATGAGAAGGATGAATTAGTTTACTATTATCATCAAGCCTTACTAGCATACAAATGAAGAAAAATTTCAGACACAAGAACTTCTTGATCTAAACTTTAAAACACTAATAAGAATTACAGCAACATCACAATCAAGCATACATTGTAACACAACTATAATATCTCAATTGAATCATTCAATGATGAGAAAATTACAATAATAAAGAAGTAAGATAATGGAAAAGAAAGATGACTTCTATTAGGAAAAATTTCTCAGATCTCATACATAAAAACCATAGTCTAGCTCTATTACATCAAAACATTACATAAGGGAGTCTATGCTCAACCATTCGAGCCTAAAAATGTCGTTCTAATGATGAATTTATAGCTTAAACAATGAGTGACAACATACAATTCGAGCTGGATCCTCTTACATAGGATTCTCCCAGTAAAAACTGAAAATATTACATATGTACAAGTGGAAAAAAAAAACTGCTAAAAACAGGGAAAATGTTGGCAACAACCCTAACACCATAATCTTTGCATAGTGAGATGTTCCTTGAGTGCATATCCTTTGTTTCCATGTGTCCACCAGCTCCAACTAACCTCCAAGAATCTGTGCTAAGCTCCACTAGCCACTTGGTGACCGTTGATTCCCTCGAAACCCATCAAAACAAGAATGGACAACAAATCCTAAATTTATGACTATATGAGCCAGTTCGTAGCGGATTTCGCAATGAATTCCGTAGAGAATTATGTAGCAACCACCTGTGTAGACTATTTCGTAGCATATTACGTAGAGAGGTTGCATTTTTTGTCTATCTAGGTCATTTCACACTGGATTTCACAGCGATTGTGCAACTTCTGTATGTGTAGATCATTTCATAGTGCCAGGCACTACGAAATGTCCTATAGTTGTCTATGTTGTGCAGTTTGAGCCAAAAATACCCAAAAACCTTAGCAAAAGGTGTATAAGCATGTAGAAGTCTCCTAAGTAGGTATAATCATGATACTTCCCACAAAAAAACTTTAAAATGCAAGGGTGACCATCTTCAAAATTGAGAGTCTTTCAACCACTCCATTTCACCTCCTTAGTTTGGTACTTCTTCTAGTTGCAGCTTGAGCTAACACATTGAGATTTCTTTGAGCTAACTCATCTTTGAAGGGATGTAACTCCGGCTTGATCTTTCTGATATGAGATTATAAATCTTTGTTCTGCCTATATAGATTTTGTAGCTGCCTATGAAGGAGCAGAAATGTCCTTTCTATAAACCCGACTTTGTCTATGGTTTCCAGATACATATCCATCAACTCCTTTACCTTCTTCCTCTCATCCAATCCTTCTCCCTTCAAGTGAGAAATCGCCTTTCTGGCATCTCTAAGTTGTCTAATCAGTCTCTTGAAGGTAGGGTTATCAGGGGGAGTGGTGATGTCTAAGACTTCAACATGTTTTTTAACATTCTCAGTTTTACCCTTATCCTTCCTCTTGACAGGAGCTTCTTCTATGACCTCTTGTTCAACAGTTTCCTTCTTGGTTGATGACCTAGTGAAGGGCCTCCTAGTTTTAGTCTCAACTGCAGGAGGAGGTGAGGGGAATAGTAACCTTCTCCCTTTTTTTCCTGCGGTTTTCGCTGAGGGAATTTCTTCTAATTTTGGAGCTGGTTGGGATGAAAATTCCCTTTGTGGAGAGTGATGAGCGCCCCCTTCTTCTTGTTGTTGTTACTTAGGAGCCTAATTATCTTTATCAATGTGTTTTCCCTTTCTCTTTTTTCTTGTCTCTGTGTGAATATCGTTGTTATCTTGAAGAGGGATCTACGCCTTAGATTGAGGAGTAGGAGCTACATTTAAATGCAGATGTGCAGAGGTAATGAACTTCTCCCAAGCTATGTTTCTCTTCTTAAATTCTTCCATCAAAAGCATCCTAATCAATCCTGAGTGAAAAACACGTGTGTCCACAACCTTGGACTTGACTTGGACCCTATCAGCCATCTTCCCCATACTCCTAAACAAATATAAAGGGATGTTCATTAGATATTTTCATGTGAAGTGTAGAAAAAGTATAATGTGATATTGGTAAATCATATTGAATCTTCCCTCATAGTTAAAATATCTTTGGATCACCTTTAACATATTTTCAAATCCCTCAACCAAGTGGCTCCTAGGCACTCCCTTTGATAAGTTATCTCCCTGACATTCTGGCTCGAGGAACTTGTTTTCTTCCTTATACACAATTGCAAACATGGGCTAAGTCCAACCCACTTAGTGTGTCCTTGGAGTCACAATGCCTAGGTTCAAATCCCATTGTCACCTCGAATTGAACCTCTTATGTCTAGGCTTACTCCTAGGGAATCCAAGAGGGGTAGACCCTAGTTACTATGTGAAATTAAGAGTTAATTCTAGGAGTTGATTTTAGTTGATTAAAGGTTTGGGGGATATAGCCTATATGAAAAAACAACAAGGCAAAGTGAAATATGTTGCAATGGAAATGTTTCAAAAGTGACAACAATGTTAAGAAAATTTCTGCAGAAAATTACAACAATATTTAATGATTGATGTGACCTATTCTATGTGTTAGAATACCCAAATAAATGATGGAAATGTACATAAAAAATAATAATAATAATAATTAATTAGAGGGTGAATGTGGGTCAAAAGGGAATATTTTCAGATCTGAAATCTTCTCTTTAAATCGTAGATAATCTTGCCAAACGTCAAATCTAAGCTACAAGAAACAAGAGGAAGTGAGTAGATCTAGATATTAACTCAAAATAATTTGAAATAATAATTAGAAACTCACTAGATCTATGACAATACTATCATAAAACTACACTAACAAAATACTTTGCTAAATATTCTTACCATTAATCTCAAAGCATGCATAAGAAGAATGAAAACAAATGATCAAGATCACCTCATGTAAAATATGGCACCAAGATTACTCTCAACACCACAAGTCCTCCAAAGATTTCATTTATTGATAGTAGAAGGTTGTTGCAAATACTTACAACAAGCTTATCTCTAAAAACTAGAGAAAAAAAGAGAGAGAGAAGAGAAATGGGAGAGATGGGAGAGTGAGGAGAGAATTGGACATAATAACAGTAGCAAAATAATTGGTGAGAAATGAGGAGGGGAGGGGATTTATTTATACTTGAAGAGAAAGAGCTACCCCTCTTGGATTTCTTCCAAGTGTCACTTTATGGGCTAGAGTGAGAATATTTAAGGGGGGGGGGCACATTTTTAGGGTTAGGGTTTTGATATGGTGAGATGGAATGAGTTGGCAATAATTTTCCAAGTCAAAGGGAGAGGTGGAAGGTCTAGGAGGGTGCACTAGGGGAGAGAGGGCCCACCTTTACTTAATTTTTTGTTTTTCATGGTTTACTCAAGGAGGGGGCGCAACTTCCCTAGGGGGGAAAACTTTTTGAAGTGATGGCTAGGTAAGAAGGGGTTGTGAGGGTGAGAAAATGTTTAGGAAGAGTTAGTCTAAGGTTTAGGAATCATCTCCCACTTTTTCTCTAACCATTTTGCTCAATATTACAAAAAATTACATTTTGACTATGTCAAGACTAGCAATTAAATTGTTGTTTTGGACTGACTAAGACTCCTCCTAGACAAACACCTAGAAAAACTTGTCCAGTTGAGGTGAAAATTGGTCCAAGGGTGTAGGGGGTCTCATTCCATTTCTTTTGAGAACAAATAACCCTATCAAAAACCCAAGGACCTAATTTTTACATTTTTTTTCTATCAAAAGTTAATTAAAATTACCAATACTCAAACCGTTTTAAAAAATTAAAAAAAACTATCTAGACTCAACGGAATTCCACAAAACTTTAGGAGATGTCTTGCATGGTCATTTACAACATTCCTAGACACTAGATACTAGATGGATAGACCATTAGAATGTCTTTCACCACTCTGGAGGAATTATTTGTGGGAGTGAAAAACTCAAGGGAAATTAATAAGGCTGGTTAGGCCAAATTAATAACATGAGGAAAAAAAACACTCATTAAAAGGGGATCCTCTAATGATGAAGTACTAAGGAAACTGACCTAACTATGATCCATGTAGACCCATTACATTATAATCCCAAAGAGGGGGGCAGAAATTCCATTACAAAAAGAAGTGTTGAAGGCCAAAACTGCCTTGTAGAACCAGTAAGTCTTTGACCTTGTAGGACATGATGGTGCATAAATTCATGGTACATGGAGTTGACCCCCTAGTTGAAATAGGTGGTCAATATAACTCTTTA
Organism: Picea engelmannii; assembly: GCA_009831015.1. NCBI lineage: Eukaryota > Viridiplantae > Streptophyta > Pinopsida > Pinales > Pinaceae > Picea > Picea engelmannii. The sequence continues at coordinate 1,351,048 of ML781854.1, read as the reverse complement.
GAGAAGGTTGCATTAACAGTCAATTATTTAAACAATATTTCACCAGTGTTGGGTATCTCAGTGGCTATTGTAATGGTGGATTTAGATACCTCCAGTTCAAGGGTTCCCACCTTGGTTTTAGTGCCATCAAAATTTAAGACAAACTCTCTGGCTACCTCAGGGTGTCCCATCTGCATATTCTGACAGAAATTTAAACATTCGACCCTCTGGAAGACCTCTCTGATCAGAGGTTCAACATCAAATAACTTCATATCATAAGGCTCGATCCTGACTACACTCCCACCCTTGTGAGCCTTCTTCTGTTGTGGTGTATCCATTTTCTATTATAGGAGGAAAAATAATATAGTAGTCTGAGAGGTGTGATAGGCCAAACAAAGAACAGCGGTATTAGTGTTTGTAGTGCTAGTCTTTTTCAAAGATGTATTCTCTTAAGGCTTCAGCATTTTCTTGTCTATTGACTTATGAGCTTAAGAAAGGGAAACTGATGGTTAAGAAAAGGAAGAAAACCATTTAGGAAAAAGGATATGTAAGAAAGTAGCAACTGCCAAAGTTTTAGGCTAACAATTCTCCATAATTTGCAAGGTCATCACCATTTTAATTAGCAAGTCTCTTTAAATTTTAAACATAGATAGACTTTAGACTTGAAATAACAATTGAAAATCTAAAGGAAATGAGATAATGCAGGTTATGTGATCAGAGGATAACAATGTTGAGTTTGATGTATAGGCTCGCAGCACTGGAACAGGGTATCTATAGCATAATTCGTAGAATATTTCGCAGTATAACAACAAGGGCTAAGAAAGAGATATGTGCAATGTATTTGACAACAATATTGGATCAATTCTAGTAGAAGAGGCTAAAAATACTACATATAGGATGAGAATTCGATGATAGCAAAGGTAAAGGGGTAGATTGGTAATGTGGATCTTTTATCACCATAACAATTTTTAGACAGAGTCGAGGTCTCAGAAATTTAGCAAGGAGCTACATCGTTGTGGGGGCAAGATAGTTTGGAGAATAATGGTCACATATAGCGGTGCATGGAAAAATATAGCGGAGACGCGAAAGTGATGGGACCTGACCAACCCTAGATCTCAGGTGTCATAGATCAATGGTGAGAAACCATATCGAGCATTGAAATAGCACGAGGGTTATCTGTTCTAAGGCAGGCCGAGGAAAACACCATGGTTTTGTTTCATGGACATGTGGCACCTTTAGAGGTACATCGGGGCGAAAAGCGGTCTACCTAAAACCGTTTTCCCCAAATCCCCGATGTCGGAAGTTGCTAAAGCCTGGAGGACCATAGATCTTGGAGTAGTCCAAATCAATAGCTAAGAAGCATATCGGAGATTGAAGTAGCGCAGAGGATAAATTTTTTAGGGAAGGCCGAGGAAATACCACAGTTTCAAAATGTGGACATGCGGCGCTACCTAGAGTATATCAGGGGGAAAAGCGGGTGAGCATGAAACCGCTCAACCACGCCCCGATGTCACGTGTTCTAATGCCATTTGAATGCATCAAATCAAAAATTCATGTGGGGAAAGGCAATGGCCAGTCAAATCACCTCATGCCACTCGTTCATGTACTTTACATTCGTGTGATGCCAGGTAAGCGTCGCCAGATAACTAACTCAAGGGCTCATCATTCAAAATAGATTGGCCAAATGTGATAAAACAATGTACCTGCAGGTACTCTTGTCATCAATTCATGATTAAACTTGATGACTATCGCTCTTCAAAATATGGATGGAATTATTTTGCTTCGTGCAATCAATGTTTCATTCATAAGTAGAGTAATCTCAAACTGGATCAACTTCCTAATTTTTGTGAAGCTAAGGAAGACGAAAACCATTGTTTCTGCAAAACTGGGAGACATGGACCAAGTCGATCAAACAACATCCAATGAAACAGGATTTTCAACTAACATGGAAAATCCTTCGATGAGTAAGAAAGAGAAGTCGATCACATGGATACTAGCAACCAAATTCCATACTGACCCTGCGACCAAACTAGAATCAGAGATCATACTAAATCCTATCATGAGGGATTTAATCATCAACAGACACATGGAAAGGCACTACAAACGAGCATTAAAGAGGAAGCGAAGAAAGCGATAGAAGACAGGAGTCAGAGCTGAGGTGGTCGAAAGCGTTGGGGAAAATCAACCAGTCTGGTTGAACACTCTAAAAGAATAAATCGCCAAGATGGAATAAGTTCTCAATTTGAATTGAGTATGTATCAGAAATTTTTGGACATATGGTGGTCAATGAAAAATCCTCAGATATGTAAGACCTGTTTATAACGCTCCCTGTAGTGTAGGAGAATAGATTTTATGCGTTACTTTTTTGTGTAACTGATCTCTATCTTTAGATTGTGGGGAAGGTGTGTCGTTTTGAATCCCGCATGTGTATATATATATATATATATATATATCATTCCAAGGATAAATAAAATAAGAGGGAAGAGGGGGCCTGCCCTCATTGCAGGTAGACTTTGTAAAATCATGGAGCTAAACTGAATATATGATGTATAAGCAATTTTTGAACTGTTTATGAAAAATTCTAATCAGCTGTGATATGAGTTTGTCTTCTTTCATAGTGTGTGTTTCCTGTGTATTTACATTTCCATTTGCAATTTCTTCTTTTAAATTGGAGAGTTAAAAGTCTGGAATTCATCTGATGATGCTCTAGACTTAGCAATTTAAATTCATGTGATTCTCTTCTCAACTATTTCAGAATTCATTTTAATATGCTCAGAAACAGTTATGTGTTTTCCTTTTTCTTCTTTTTCCATGCAAATTTCAATTTGAAAACTCAGACTCTTTGCCTCACTTATCCTTTCTCCTCTAGATAGTTTTAATGACCTGCCACTGCATTATTCATTTCTTACTCCATAGCCCAAATGTCACCCCCAACTTCTTCAACAACTTTATAATACCCCCCAAAACAAAAAAAATCTAGCCAATGATTTCCAAAGAAATATCAAGTGACGTGAGAGAGCCCTCTCTGAGTTGAGTAGGCTAGTTCCCATCTCTAAAGTAGGTTGAAACAATTACCTTTGTCGTTTGTCTATTCAACCGAATAAAATTTACGGAGTGCTAACATTCTGGCGCTGTTGTTGGGGATGAAATTTAAAAAATATTCCCTGGGAAAGAACGACATGGTTGAGTTCTAAGGTCTGAGATCAGCAGACACTTAGGCACATATTGGCTGTATTCCTTCTCTGGAAACTCCACACATCAAAAATTAGTTTGAAGGTGATTCCACTGGTAGAAGAATCCAGAAATTCAAATTTTCAATGACATTTCCACTCTCAATGCATAATCCATCTTCCAAAACATTATTTTTTACTCCACTCAAGCTTCGAATGTAATTCAGAAGACTCCATTGGAAAATGAGATCCCTTGACAGAGGTATGAAAAGACATTATGGAAGAAAACAAGTACTTAAAATTGGATTTTTTCCAAGGCATTTTATTGTTTGTTAGAAGTTTCCTTTGGTCCTTCCTTGAACATGTCAAACAAAATTTTCTTTTCCTGCTGCATTCTAATGATGATCATGAGTATATTGCAATTGTGTATCCTCCTCTTAAGTTTGTACATGCAGATCCTCACTGTATCACTGATTTTGATAAAACATTTCAATCTGGGCCATGTGATAACCATGACCAGTTTGATGAGCCCCATGAAGCCAAGGCTGATATTTCACCTCATGTACTTGATCCAACGTCCCCCAAGACCCATCATAGATACATACCCTTGAAGCTACCCCAAGTCCTCCACGATTTCCCTCCAAAGTACTATGAGTGCTTACCTGTGTTTGACAGGGAACCTGATGCCATCTCAGCTAAAAAATACATCCAAGGGTTTGAAAATTTTATAGATTTGTTTGATATTGATCATGAGGATGTTTGTGTGAGAGCCTTCTCACAATCCTTAAAGGGTAATACCAAAGATTGGTTTAAACATTTGTAGCCAGAGACAATTATGTCATGGGGGCAATTGAAAAATATATTTTTAAAGTTTTGGGGCAATAATAAATCTTTGGATCTATAGCTTACAAAGTTCTATGCCTTAAAAATTCAGAGCAATGAAACTTTTTCTACATTCAGCAGAAGGTTTTCCAGTATTTACTACAATTTGCCCAAAGAAATTCAACCCACTAAAATCGTTGCCATGCTCCATTATGCTACTACTCTTCATCCATATTTGTCCTTCTTCCTGATGGAAAGAAGACCTAAGTCCTTACAATGAATGTTTAATGATGCCCAATACATTCAACACAACATCCAAGCATGTAAGCAGATCCAAAATGAGGGGTTGAATGCTCAAGAATATGAAAGTGAATATGAACAAGAAAGGGTTGGTTGGAATCTTGAACATTGAGTCAATAATATCATAGCTTCTCTTGAAGTTTTCAATTCTCATAATTTTGCAAAAAATTATACCCCACTCGTTGAAAGAGGAGGTGTTGATTTAGCTTTTGATCCATCCCATGATAAGCAGGGGGCTGATTGTTTTATGTATTCATTTGTAGATAGTCAAGAAGATGAGTTTGCAAATCAATTTGTTGAAGAACAGGTTGATGTTCCAAGTTTGTTCTCATTAGATGACATTACATATGTTTTTTATTTGCCTATATATGATGAATATGATGGTGATTATGATGTTGACTCCCTAGAACAACCAACTACATGTTCTCTATCAGAAAACATTTCCTTTTAGTAGTGTAATGAGAGAAATCATCCTACATATCACAATTACAAATAAGAAAGTATTGAATCAGCTGAAGGGAATTCTTTACCTTTATGATTTTCTTCATTCAAATTGTTGAGAGAAAATCCTAAGATCATCATTGAAGCAAAGGAATGTGTCAATGCCAAATCACACTAATTCACTGGAACAAATTGACAATATATTGCAGCAATTCAAAATTACTTGTTATGTAGAATATCTTATCAATTCAAAATTTTAGCCATTGGTCGAAGATAAATCAGAAAATGAGTGTGTTCGGCAATCCAAAGGAATTGACAACAGGGAAGAAAATGAAGGAGGTTTTGAGTCAGGTGAAAGAACCTTTCCATTATGTTTTGCTTCTTTAAATTTGCTTAAGAAAAATGTTTATAATGTTTTGAATCACAAATCCTCCAGGCATAATGTTGAATATGAAGAAAGTAGTGGACTTACAAATGAAAACTATCTTCCTTTATGTTTTTCTTCCTTGAATGGTTGAAATAAAATCATGATATAACAAAAGAAATAGGGAAGTCTGACTGCATTCACAGTGGCACTGTTTTACATGAGAAAATTGTTGTCAGTAAGGAATACCAACAACATTCACATGCATTGGATGATCATGTAGCCGATTACTTGAAAGGATACTCCAATTCGGAGTTGCAACCTGTGCTTAACCACCGAATTAAAAAAGAAGAAGAAGTTGATCAAGAAATTGTTGTTAAAGGTTATTTTCCTTCTCCTGAAACTAACATAGATATTCAACAATATTTCCAACAAGACAAAGTGTTTCAAAGTTGTCTTTCTGCCCCTGAAAATGATGTGGTGGTCCAATTTCTAAGTGACCTAGACATGGATGAGGATTCTGAAACCACATCTATCGAGACTTCAAGCAGCGAAAAAACAAATGACATAGAGTTTCAGGAAAGAAACATAACAACTCCTGCCATTTCTCAATCAAAAATACAGAAAGATAACAAAAAGGATGATGCACATGATATGGCTGTCATATTTGAAGATGTTCGAGAATGTATGAATTTTTTGTTGATATGTATCGAAGAGTATACATACCTATTGTTGTCATTCCATCCGAAAATATTCCCAAGATTGAAGAAATGAAGCAACAGCAGAAAACACTTGTGAAGGAAGCATGTTTTTCTGTCTTAGCTCCTAAAAAGGAAACATTATTTTATGTGTTTCATGATTCCATGGCACGTTATATGGAAAAGTTTTATAATCAATATCTACAGAGGATAGTGGGTTGCAAGCTTAAGGATAAAGGGAGTGACGAATTGAGGTATGTATTAAATATGGTTCGCTTTACACCAGACGATGTTCTTCAGCCATGGTTGTCTTATGTTTCAAGAAACTATTACTTCTAGACTTCTCAACAAACCTATCAATTTCTCAATGGAAATCAACAAGTTAAATTGCATGAAAACAAGAGTGTGGTGGAAGGGGTGAAACAGGGTAGTTGTTTTGTGCATATTTTAGAAGATCCATTTGCAGTTTTATTGGAGGAAGTAAGCAGTCCAAATGTTCTTGATTTTTTGAGATTTGTATTTATGGGTGGATTTTTGAATGAATTATCAAAAACTATTTGGTACAATAAAGTGCAATGAAAACAAACAATGGATAAAATGTTGTCATGGCTGCATTGGCATTATGATTTCACTTGATTTTTCAATTCGTTTCAGTAGTTAGGGTAGGTAGGAGTGTGCGAATAAGATTTTTGGTCAAGAATTGTTTTTTAATTTCCAGTAGTATGTATAGTTAGATTCTAGCAGTATTTTTTGTCCAGCATCCAGTTGAGAGTAGTGTGCAAAGTTTGGTTTTAAAATTGACACTCAAGCTCCAAGATGTAATAGGGTACCCACACGTGTTTTGAAAGTAGCCCAATGAAGAAGGCATCGGATCTACAATTCTTTTCTACCTTCACAGGGAGGATAGCATCCCCAATAGGAGCCTATGTTATCACCATAACAATTTTCAAACAAGGTCGAGGTCTCGGAAATTTAGCAAGGAGCTACATCGTTGTGGGGGAAAGATAGTTTGGAGAAGAATGATCACATATAGAAGTGCATGGACAAATATAGTGGAGATGCGAAAGTGATGGGACCCGGCCAACCACAGATCTTAGGTGTCATAGATCAATGGTCAACAACCATATCGGGCATTGAAATAGCATGAGGGTTGTCTGTTCTAAGGCAGGCCAGGGAAAACACCGTGGTTTTGTTTCATGGGAATGTGGCACCTTTAGAGGTACATCGAGGTGAAAAGCGGTCTACCTAAAACCGTTTTCCCCAAATCCTCGATGTCAGAAGTTGCTAAAGCCTGGTGGACCATAGATCTTGGAGCGGTCCATATCAACGACCAAGACACATATCGGAGATTGAAGTAGCACGGAGGATAAAAATTTTAGGTCAAGCCGGGGAAATACCACGGTTTCAAAATGTGGATATGTGGCACTCCCTAAAGTATATCGGGGGGGAAAGCAGGTGAGTGCGAAACCGCTCAACCACTCCCCGATGTCATGTGTTATAATGTCATTTGAATGCGTCAAATCAACAATTTGTGTGGGGAAAGGCGATGACTGATAAAATCACGTCATGCCACTCATTCAGGTACTTTACATCCATGTGATGCTAGGTAAGCACCGCCAGATAACTAACTCAAAGGCTCATCATTTGAAATAGATTGGCCAAACATGATATACCAATGTACCTGCAGGTACTCTTGTCAATTCATGATTAAACTCGATGACTATCGCTCTTCAAAATATGGATGGTGTTATTCTGCTTCAGGCAATCAACGTTTCATTCGTAAGTAGAGTAATCTCAAACTGGATCAACTTCCTAATTTCTATGAAGCTAAGGAAGACGGAAATTGTGTTTTCTAAAAAACTGGGAGACATGGACCAAGCTAATCAAACAACATCCAATGAAACAGGATTTTCAACTAACATGAAAATCCTTCGATGAGTAAGAAAGATAAGTTGATAGCACAGATACTAGCAACCGAATTCCATACTGACCCTACGACTAAACCAAAATCAGAGGTCAGAACAAATCCTATCATGAGGGATTTAATCATCAATAGACATGTGGATAGGCGCTACAAATGAGAAGTAAAGAGGAAGCGGAGCAAGCGCCAGAATACAGGAGTTAGAGCTGAGGTGGTCGAAAGCGTTGGGGAAAATCAACCAGTCTGGTTGAACACTCTAAAAGAATAAATCACCAAGATGGAATAAGTTCTCAAGTTGAATTGAGTACGTCTCAGAAAGTTTTTGACATATGGCGTTCAATGAAAGAGCCTCGGATATGTCAAACCTATTTATAACGCTCCATGTAGTGTAGGAGAATAGTTGTTATGCGTTACTTTTTTGTGTAACTGATCTTTATCTTTAGACTTTGGGGAAGGTGTGTCATTTTTAATCCTGCATGTAAATTTTCTATATATATATCATTCTAAGGAAAAGAACAGAGAAGAGGGAAGAGGGGGCATGCCCTTGTTGCAGGTAGACTTTGTAAAATCATGGAGCTAAACTGAATACATGATGCAGAAGCAATTTTTGAACTGTTTATGAAAATATTCTAATCGGTTGTGATATGATTTATGTCTTCTTTCATAGTGTGTGTTTCCTGTGTATTTACATTTCCATTTGCAATTTCTTCTTTTAAATTGGAGAGTTAAAAGTCTGGAATTCGTCTGATGATTCTCTAGACTTAGCAATTTAAATTCATGTGATTCTCTTCTCAACTATTTCAGAATTCATTTTTATATTCTCTGAAGTAGTTATGTGTTTTCCTTTTTCTTCTTTTGCCATGCAAATTTCAATTTGAAAAATCATACTCATTACCTCACTTAGACTTTCTCCTCTAGATAGTTCTAATGACCTGCCACTACATTATTCATTTTTGAATCCATAGCCCAAATGTCACCCCCCACTTCTTCAACAACTTTATAATACCCCCCAAAACAAACAAAATCTAGCCAATGATTTCCAAAGAAATATCAATGACATGAGAGAGCCCTCTCTGGTTTGAGCAGGCTAGTGCCCATCTCTAAAGTAGTTTGAAATAGTTACCTCTATTGTTTGTCTATTCAATCGGATAAAATTTACAAATTTCTAACAAGATCCACAATTTGCAGCGTCGGGTGCTACAAAAAATGAGCACAACCTTAACATGATCTTCAACAGAGCTAAAAAAACTCAAGTATCTTGACATTGTGGCTTGATAGTAGATAATATTAAGATTGAATGAAATCATCTACAACATCTCTAACCTCCAATTCCCCTCTTCCAGCCATTATGTAGTAGATTTCGTAGCACCTGTCTGAACTTAGTATTTTCTACAGCGCCAAACGAGGATAAAATTTCAAATCTTTGAGAAAATAGTTAGACAACCTTAAATGAGTAAATCTCAAATTATTTCCTTTAAATCAATGATGTTCAAAACAATGAGATCGGATGACACACACCTCATAAGTGAAATAATGCTAATAAGGGATGATGTACTCAATGCGCTACGAAATGTCCTGATGAATTGGCAACGTAATAAAACAAATTGATTTAACCTTCTAACGGGTAGAGGGACGAAGTGGAGGGGTTTAAGCACATAATGGAGGTAGTGACATGTCAGACTAGTGGTGGCATAAGGGTGATGGTGATGGTTGTCTAATAGTGTGATGAGATGAAGGTATAAACGAAAGGAATGAACCAAAGGTATAAACCAAAGGTATGGGCCAACATTCAACCTTACATTTATTTTGTGCTAAGACCTAAGAAAACCATAAGGAAAAAACCAAAAGTAAAGCTTAAACAAGACTAAGGATAAAAATTAAAAACCTAAGGATGAATTTGACCCATAAAAACTTCAGGTGACCCTTAACAACTTCATGTGATAACATATTCCATTCTTTGTTTTAATTTACTTTGTATAAATATCTTTTACTTGTGCATAATTCAATAAGTTGGATCGGGTAATATTTAGGCATTGGTCTCTTTATAGTTTTTTAAAGTAAATGGTTTGTTTTTCATCGAAAGAGAAACATCCTTGCATTGTTGTTTGTCATTGGGTTGGGTCCCCCTAATCAATAAATCAATTAACTCCTAGAACATTAATAAAAAAGTCACATAGTTTAATAAGGTCTACCCCCCTTGGCTTCCCTAGGAGTGAGTCTAGTCAGAAGGAGTCTAGATCGATGTGACAATGGGTATATACTTAGGTTTTTGCCTCCAAGGACACAGCAAGTGGGTTGGATACTTCTCCATGATTGTAGGTGTGTATTAGGATAGAAAACATCTCCATAGAAAACACACAGTTCACCCTTCAACACCATCTACATGAGACTCAAGAGACAATGCACAGGGGACAGGTTGAGATGAGAGAGACCCTGGAGAGATTGAATGATATCCATGAGAAGATTTCACTTCTCCTTATGTAGATGAACCATGGTGGGGATGGCCCAAATAATAATGTGAAAAAGGAAGCTAGTGGTTCTCAAGGGGGGACTAGACATCACCATGAGTAGGATCCTCACTACCATATAGAGGGATAGAGCTTTGGAGGGGGACCTTCCAGAGTGCCAACACATAGTAGAGCCACTCCTAGACTTTACATGCCTTCTTTCTTGGAAGCTCAATAGCAGGATAACTTCCCTCAAGAAGTAGAAGACAAATTTGAGGAGTATTTTAGGGAGTATGCATATTTGAGTGCAAGCTTCAAGAGACAGGTTACATTGGATCAATATTGTGGCATCAAATACAAGGGTAGGCCTAGAAACTATTAGAGGATAAATCATGAGTTGGATCATAGGGAAGGGAATATGGAGATACCTACCTTTGAGGGTTCATCCAGATCTATTGTGTAGGCCTGAGTACAGAAATTGGATGCTTATCTACAGCTTAACCCCATGAGGGATCTGGATGCTATAAAATTTGCCACTATCTGTTTGGAGGGAAAAGCGAATGAATAATGGTATCATGGCATGAACACCTTGGGACACAATCAGATTACATCTTATCTAGATTTGAACCAGATGCTTATTGACATATTTGATCAAGGAGATCCCGAGATACACTTCAGGGAGCTCACTCAACTCAAGCAAACAGTTTCACCAGAGAGTTATATAGATGAGTTCCAGAGGATAGTCATAGTGGTACCAGATATTTTACCTACTAGATTGTTGATGTTTTTCACTAACAGGTTGTTGGAACCTTTATGTGGTTGGGTTAAGGCTTTTAAGCCCCCCAAATTATAGGATTTTATATGGAGGACAAGGGATCTGATGGGTTCAGCAACTAAAGCCAAATTCACTCCAAGACCTCCAATAAATCAAGGGGAAAAGGATCAAATGGGAATGGATAGAGGCAAGGTAAGGATGGATGAGACCACTAGGAGAGAGTTGAGGAAGAGAATATGCTTCACATGTAAGGAACCTTGGGAACCAGAATGCAAATGCATGGGAAAAGGAAAGGTTCACTACATTGAGGTGATTTCAGATGATGAGGAGGAAGAGGAGATGGGACACATACATAATATGGAAGAAATCAGCCTAGCAGTGATAATATGCAAGGTGAGGAGGGAGAGAAAACATATTTCAGACCAATAGGAGAGAAGAAGATCACCATTGCATCCATTAGTGGAGTCCCCAAATACAGTACTTTCAGGATGAGGGGAGTGCTCCAAGGACATAAGGTTTATGTACTTATAGTTGGAGGAGCTTCACACAACTTCATTGATTCCGCCTTGGTAAAAAGGAGACACATTCCTATAATAGAGTTTGAAGGATTTTGTGTGGAGGCAGTAGGAGGCAATCTATGCATTCTGATAGATACATTCTAGGCTTGAGCCTCACATTGGGTAGACATAACTTAACACAAGAATTTTATGTGATGGACCTACCTAACACCAATGTTATATTGGGAGTACAATGGATTAGTACTTTGGGCCATGTTTCCATCCTAATACACACCTGCGAACGTGGATAAGTCTCCAACCCACATGGTGTGTCCTCGGAGGAACAAACCTAAATCCAGACCCATTGTCCTCTCAATCTAGACTCCTTCCGTCTACGCTCACTCCTAGGGAAGCCAAGGGGGGTAGACCCTATTAAACTAGGTGAAGGTCTATTAAATTTCTAGGAGTTAATTAAATTTTTTATTAGTGTTACCCAACCCAATGAGAATCAATCAATGCAATATGCAATCTGTTAATGACAAACAAAACTTTATTTTACAAACAATTGGATTAGTTCCTAAAGATTATTAAATTCCATTTATTGAACAAATATTCACAAAAACAATATCTTTACAACTTAAAATAAAAGAATAAATTTATCCACACAATGATTCACAAAATAACTTTACATATAAACAATTACTTCCCAAAGAATTAAAGAATGCTTGAATAATAAATAAAGAATAATGTGAATGACTTGCAGAAAATAAATGGAAAGAAAATTCTTGAAAATGAATTGTTGAAATAAAATTTGCAAGTGTTTTACATTGTTTTTAGTTAATTTTAAGTTTCTTTTTAACTTAATGGTTTATATGTGAGGATTTACAAGACTAAGCTATGTGACTATCCCAAGTCCTTATCCCCTAGCCAAGAGGAAATGTTGGGTGCTCAATAAGAAGAACAACAAGGTTCTCCCCTGTTAGAATATAGAAGATGGTGTGCTCGTTTTACCATTGACGATACCCTCGTCACCCAACCACAGGCCGAAGCCTCCCTCCAAGCACCTTAACCTTGACCCGAGAATTCCTCCGGAAGCAAACCCTAGGCTAGATAGCCAAACAAGGAGTAGCGCATCAATCCCCAAGGATAGCGCATCACAAAAAGTTGATCAGATAGTCCAAACCCTAGCCAAGAGATATTCAAACCAATACTGAAACTAGTTGTTGCTGCAGCTGCACCTGCAACCCTCCTCCAAACCTGCGCACCAACTGCAACTGCAGTGTGCACCAACTGGGAAAACTGCAATCCTATGATGTGACAAATGAGAACTGGCACCCTGTATTTATAGTAATCCTGCCAGTTTGTTGGGGCCGACATCTCTTTCTGGGTATGTGTCTATTCAGTATATTATTATTAATTCTGGTCGACTTCTTCTCTTGGAGGCTAATAGCCTAATATAAATTATCTTCTTGAGCCGACAAGTCTTCTAGGGTTATTAGCCAACTCATTAGGGTTTATCTTTCTTTTCGGAGTCTTCTATTCTCGTCAGGTTCACACATGGGGGTAAATACCTCCCGCAGCTACCATAATATTAACATCCCCTAGTTTCACAAGTCAAGTCCAAAGTTCTTGGACACTCAACAAGGAGGAAACTTAGTGTCGTGAAACCATCCTTGACTTCAAGCCCTTCTAGCCTCCGCAAGTCACCTTATTTTAGTGGTCAAACAATAACATGAATGGGTGCCTAATTAAACTATCCACTCAATCCTTTGCTCTTTCTTATCACCCAAGATCCACAAAGTGGCAAGGGGAGGGAATACGGGGCAAAGGTGGGGTAAATTTTATTTACTTTGTACAAGTGAAATTTTAAGCACAAGCCAACACAATTTTGCAAGATGGCATAGCCACTCACATGCAAGGTGTGGGAAATCAAATATTAATTAAAATAAATAACTTAAACGCATTAACCACACTACTTTGGCACAAGGTGGAGGACCAAGTCTTTCAATTTTGTGGAAAAGGTGGACAAAATTAATTAAAGAAAAAATCAGAAAAAAAATTATAATCCTAGCCAACACGATTTTGCAAGGATGACAGAGCCAAACGCAATGCAAGGTGTGGGGAAACAATTAAAATTAATTTACAGATTTTAAACTTTGAAATAAAAATAAAGTGCAAACCCAAGATACTATCATGGGCTGCTTACAATAGTTTTAGAAAGTGAGAGAGAGGGGGGGGCACCAAAGCTTGTAGATGTTTTATTGAGCTCTTATTAGCCTATTTTGGGCAGCACCTCCTCTTTTTATGATGAAAACCTGCATAAAACAACAAAGAAATCTTGTTGGAAAATGCTAAAAATCACCACAAAATATTAGTTTCGAGTTAGCATATGTAAAAAAATATGAACTTAAAGACTGAATTTTTTAGCAATATTTGAATGATAATATGAGCAGAAAATAAGTAAATATAAGGTTGAAATTAAAACATAGAATTATATGAAATGAAATGAAGCCTTTGGAGTTCCTCCTCCAAGCTTTGGCAACCTGCAAATCTGTAAGCTCTTGCTACAGAATGAGGAAATAAGGTGATATATTTTAAAAGGCATACAAAATACTTTTCAAATACTAATAAAATAAAATCACATAAACCTATAGAAATACTACTATATATTTATCCCTAGCAAAATACTTTTCTTAGGGTTTTTCAAGTAAAACAATGTGGAACAATGATAAACAAAATGTACAATGTTACCTTACCAAGAGAAAATACCATACAAGAGAACCAAGAATAAACCAAGAGAACACCAACAAATCCTTCAAAGCTTCACTTTATTACTCCAAGAAAGTTTACCAAATGGCACCAAAAATCACAAGAGAAAATGGGAGAGAATGAGAGAGAGTGGGGAGAGAATTAGGAATAATAGAATTGTTGTGAAAAATTGATGTCAAAATGAGGAGAAGGGGCTTCATTTTAAAGGAGGGAAAGAGGAGAGACCCATATTGGATGAGTTACAAGTGTCACCCATCCAAGAGAGAAAGAATAAGTCAAGGGGGGTGCACTTTTAGGGTTTTGGTAGTGAATTAGGGTTTGAGGGGTGAGATGTGAAGGGGGGAAACCCCTTGTGACTTGTCATGGGGGGGTATTCTAAGTGGATTTTTACTTTTCAAACTTAGTAAATACATTATAAAACATTTCCCCATTCTCTCTCATGACTTTAGACTTTTTCACATTTTTTTGGCTTTTTACCTTAGCCAATTATTTGTTAACTTTTGACTGACTTGGACTCCTCATGGACAATGACCTAGAAAAACTTGTCCAATTGAGTTGAAACTTGGTCCAAGGGTGTAGGGGGCCATAATAAAAAAAAAAATAGCACTCACACCCCTATATAAAATCCACAAGGACCAAATTTTTACATTTTTCATTAAAAAATAATTAAATTTTCCAATTTACGAAAAATTTTAATTATTAAAAAATCTTATCAAAACTTAATTGAATTCCGCAATATTGTAGGATATGTATAAAATGGTAATTTACAACACTTATAAACCTTATTCACCCAATGAGCGTGATCATTAGAACACATTTCACCACTTTGGAGGATTATTGAGTGAAAAACTTAAGGGTAATTAAAATTGTCGAAAACAAGGTTAATTACCTAAGGAAAAAAACACTCAATGAAAGAACTTCCCTAATTATAAATTCCTAGGAAACTAAATAAAAATTGATCCATGTTGACATATTACAAAATTATCCCATGCAGGGGAGAAAACATTATGTGTACATAGAAAGAAGTGTTGGGGGAAAAATTGCCTTGCTAAGACATAAGTCTTCAAACTTGTTGTACCACAAGGTAATATCTTCATGGTACATGATGTTGAAACCTAGTTGAAATAGTTGGTCAATAGGTTCCATCACCACAAACTAAAAAACTATGGAGATGTCATTTAATGGGGAGAATGGAAAAAGGGTCAACTTGAAGGGAATGACAGGTAATGCACCAAAAGTGGTTACAACTAAGCACATGGAGGACATCTTTAGGAGAGAGGACATTGTATATGAAACATGATGTTTAATATCAGTCTATGTGGACAAGGAGGGGCACCCTCATTACTCTCATGACATACATAAAATCATTGACATTCACAGCAAGGTCTTTGAACCTGTTCCACCAGGACCACCACCGGATAGGGGGTTTGAGCATCTCATAGAGTTGGAATAAGGCGCAAAGCCAGCTATCACTACTCATTATAGACACCCAAAAAAGTATAAGGATGAAATTGAGAAGGCTATTAAAGAACTATTGGACATGGCTCATATTATATCAAGTTCTAGTCCATTTACATCTTTGATGGTTTTGGTAAAGAAGAAAGATGGGACTATGCACATGTGCATGGACTACAGGGCCTTGAAAAATAAGACCATTAATAACATGTACCCCATCCCTTGGATAAATGAGCTATTGGATGAGCTTCATGGCGACATCTACTTTACCAAAATAGACTTTCACTCTGGTTATCATCAAATAAAAATGAGGGAGAAAGATGTGCCAAACACAACTTTTAGATTCCATTATGGACATTATGATTTTTTGTGTATGCCCTTTGGGCTAACTAATGCGCCAACCACTTTTAAATCATGCATGAACCATGTCTTCAACAAACAGTTGATGAATTTTCTCTTAGTCTTCTTTGATGACTTGTTTATTTATAACAAAACTTGGGAGGATCATCTCAAGCATGTAGACCAATTCTTGAGCATTATGGAGGAACAATCCTTGTACGGTAAAGAGTCAAAGTATGAATTTGTGATGAATGAATTCCTTTACTTGGGACATATCATTGGAGAGAAAGGGATGTGGGTGCAGGTGCACCAAGAAAAAATAAAATCTATACTTGACTAGCCAACACCCAAAACTCTTACTGATTTGAAAGGATTCCTTGGCATTTCTAGTTACTACATGAGATTCGTCAAAGAATTCTCCTAGCTTTGCTCACCCTTGACAAATTTGACCAGAATGGGCACATTTAGGTGGGGCCAAGAGGCATAGGTGACATTTGATAAAATGACAAAGGTAATGAGCACTTGTACTGTTCTCACTTTCCCAGATTTCTCGCAGCCTTTCATATTGGAGTGTGATGCCTCAGGTGAGGGCATTGGAGCAGTTCTTATGCAAAATAGGCACCCCATTTCCTATGAGAGCATGTTATCACACAATCTATACTTTCCCAATTCCCAAGGCAAGTGAGGAAATATTTTTGTAACAAGGGGGTGACCTATCACTGTCACATTAATAGGAAACCCCTTTATGTTGAGGAGTATGTTGAAATTACCCCAAGGGAGATGTCCCTGGTGACATAAAGGGTTGATGAAACTAAGACAAGGATGAAAGAATACCCCCCTCTCACTGGTCACTCAAGTCAAAATGTATTTATATATTTAATATATGAAGAAAAATTAATGATTTAATTGTACCTGCCCAGAACAAGACAACAAGAAACAAATATGGTAGTTTCAAGTACAAAATGATGTTAGTGATTCAATAAGACAATGAACCCTTGAAATATATGTTGGATAATATAAAATAGCAACAACATGAAATTTTACAACAACAATAAGTATTTTATAACAATTGCAAGAAATGTTCCTCAAAATTTCTTGAAAAGACAATGAAAAGGTACATTTTACTAGGAAAATGATAATCAATTGTCACAAGCAATTTCTGAAGTGTCTAGCTAGTATTAAAGGTCAGTTTTGCAGAAAATTTGTTGCATTTAGATGGTTGTAGCAATCTTTTGTAACAACAACAAATATATCAGTGATCTAGGCTAGGTTAGGGTTAATTTTAGTTAGTGAAAGCTAGAAGGTTCAAGGTTTGAGTGTTGGTTTGATATCTCTACAAAAGGAGTGTAAGGAGTAGTACCTTTAAAGGGTTATGGGGTCAAGAATTCAACAAAAATTCATTTGCAGTAAGAAAAAAAATGATAATGTTATCCAAGCAAAATATGAATCTAAGAAGAGTAGTAACTTAAGTCTTCTTAAGATTCAACCTTTGGGGAGGTGAGCTACTAGAGAGTAGGCACTTCTAGGCCCTAGCAATTTTCCTCCTTCTTAGATAGTTGAAGAAATATTTAGATGCAATTAAAATTAATCAATACCCCTAAAGAGCTATCACTTTGGGGCTCTAGAGGTTTGTCAATATAAACCAATTAGGCTAAGTCTAAAAAATACAAAGTGAAGAAGTAGTAACTTAAGTTCTTCACTTATAGGGTTGATCAAGCATGCAATTTCATAAGCTTTATCATGAGCAAGAAAATATACCATAACCATTCAAAAGAAATGACAAAAAGTAGATTTACTTACTTCACCAAGAATAATCATGCATGAAAACACTAGATTACCAATTGACTTCACCAAGATTGATCCAAGTTGCAAGTAGAAGACTCCAAAAGAGAGGTGTGCATCACAATTTCAGCCAATAAACCCTAAGTAGGGTGAAAATTTCATTCCACTTCCTCTTGTGTGAGGAGTTGTTCTGTAAAAATGAATGTACTTTATGCTTATTTATACAAAACTCATGACCTTTAATTAATTTTAGGTCAAAATAAGGACGGCCTGGCCAATTTACAAATAAATTTAAATTTGACATAAATAAAATTAATTAGCATCTAAATCACCTCCAAGGGTGACATCATTTCATTCTAGGGTGACATTGAGGCAATAAGGTGGAATGTTGATCCTGAAAGGTCGGGATCTTGGCCTCCAAAGGCCCCAGATGAAGTCCACACATACCACTACACTCATAAATGCCTCCAAAATGAAAACCCTAGCTCTAGATGACGTCCAGGGTCATGAGGGTGACGTCTTCAGCCTTCAAGGGACAACGTCCATGTGGAAGAGTGATATCCCCCTGGTTCTAGGTCTTCCAAGGTGCCTCCGAAGGAAACGTCCTTATTTCTTCCTGGTGCAAATCCTCAATTTCTTCTTACCCGTGACTGGGGTTACAACATCCATCTATGGGATTTAAGACCCCCATGAAGGTCCGAGATAATCATTCCCTCATGTGTACCTATCCATCGGGAAAAGTCCTGCAACAAAAACAAGTATTCCCTCCAGGGGTTGATAAAAAACAAGTATTCCCTCCAGGGGTTGATAAGTCACAGGGATCATAGTGTTGAAATAATGTAACTGTGAAGAGCATTCTTATTATTATTATTTTATTGGATTAAATCCCCATTGTGGATTAATCATGTCATTATTATTATTGGATTAAATCCCCATTGTGGATTAATCATGTCATTATTATTATTATTGTTATTAGATTAATCCCCATTGAGGATTAATCATGTCGGTAATTGTATAAGGACCAAATCCCCTTTTGTGGATTGGTCATCGGATAATTACAAAGTGTAGAATAAGAAGTCGGCCCCGACAGTTATAATGGAAGGGCCAGAATTAATTAAAGGTGGGTTTACCCACCCAGAGTGAGAGGTCGGCCCTGCCAAATGGTGACTCTTCACACATGCCAGATTGATATAAATAAGAGGCTAGCACCTCACTTCTAACACACACTTCACTTGCTCATTATCTTATGAGGCAAGCTGCAATTGGAAGTTGAAGAGAGGAGAAGAAGGGTGGTGCATCTCTTGGGGAGGACTTTTTGTATTGGTTTGAGTTATCTCTTGAACATTGTATAAGCTATTTATGATAAGGAAGTTTTTGCTAGGTTTTCTTCCCCTAGAGGGTTTCCCAGGATAAATGTTGTGTCTCTTATGAATGTGTATTTCTCAATGATCTTGTTCTTATTATGATATTATCTTATGAAATGCAAAGAACTATAATAATGGCATAAACATTAACATGGTATCATAGCCAACCTAAAGAAAGCACAATTTGCAAGAGGAAAAATGTCACTGTTACAGTACCCCAAAATTAGGGTTTTGCAAAAGTGAGTATTTTCAGCTCCCTAGCATCCTAGAAAGTTGCGCCCTCCCCCAAGGATCAATTTGGCACCTAGAGCGCACCTTTTCAGTGGCTGGATCTCCCAGAAAGTGAAACCCTAGTTTCACAAAAGTTTCAGAAGTACCAGAAAACCAGTACCAGAAGTACCAGAAGTACCGAAAGCACCAGTCCAGAAATCCGCAAATCAGATTTGACAGGGTAAAATTTGGATTTTCTCAAATCTGAAGACACCAGGCTACTCGCCTTAGCCAAGCACACCTCCTGGTAAGATCAAAACTTGATTTCAAGCACTTTCAATTTTTGGTCATTTTTGTTAAGTACAAGATGTCTGCAAGCACAAAGCTTGTTGAAAAATTAGAAGGCATAGACAACTTCTATGCCTGGAAGTATAGGATCGGTCTGATCCTTGCAGAGAATGACCTATCAATATTTATCAAGGAAGAAGTGGAGGAACCTAAAGATGCCATAGAGAAAGAAAAGCATCAGAAGGACTCAATAAAGGCTCAAAGAATCATTGCAGATTCAATAAAAGACCACCTGATCCCATATGTATCGTCAAAGAAAACCCTGAAGGAGATGTTTGATGCTCTAAGAAAACTATATGAAGGAAATAACATCAATCGAAAGATGAATCTCAAAACTCAGTTGAAGAATACCAAGATGCAGAAAGGAGAAATGATTCAAGAATATTTCTCTCGAATCTCTGAAATAAAAGAACAATTGAAAGCGATTGGAGACACCATCAACGAAGATGAATTTTTAATGACCGCCCTAAATGGTCTCACAAGACCTTGGGATGCCTTCATCCAGTCAGTATGTGGCAGAAAGGAAAAACTACAGTTTGAAATCCTATGGGAAGAATGCATCTAGGAAGAGACAAGGGTAGCCAACCGAGAAGCACTACTAGAAAGGGAAGATGATCAAGCCCTAGCTACTCATACAAAAGGAGGAAGGAAGAAACCCTACTTCAAAAGGGAATCTCATAGAGAACCGCAACCATCAAACAAGTTCAACAATCAAGAATCTCATTCAAGAAATTTTCAGAAGAAAGGACAATGAAAGGGATGAGATCTCTCATCTATACAATGCTATCATTGTGATAAGATGGGACACAAGGCGAACAATTGTCCAGTCAGAAGAGAAGAGTACATGAGGAAGCACAAAAGACAACATGCTCATATTGTCAAAGATGAAGAACCACCTATGAAGATGATTAAGGACCATGTCTTAATCTCATCTCTCTCAGGATTTGTTTCACCTGGAGAAGACACATGGCTCATTGATAGCGGTGCATCAAAGCATATGACGGGTAAGAAGAATACTCTCTCTTGTATTTCAGAAAAGAAGTTTTCTCAGAAAGTAACTCATGGAGATTATTATCAATATCCCATCAAGGGAATAGGAGAATCAAACTACAAGATACATTCAAAAAACTCAATAACAATGAAGGGCGTACTCTATGTACCAAGCGTAAAGAAGAACTTACTCTCCATATCAGATTTAGACATGAAAGGCTATAGAGTTGCCTTCATAGATGGAGAAGTTCTTATGTGGGCTAAGGGAGAAACCTTAAATGAAGCAATCGTCATCGGAAGTGAAGAAAATGGTTTATATAAACTGAAGGGTCACCCAGAAACTGCTATGACCCATG
>ML781854.1:1263304-1327502 GCA_009831015.1 Picea engelmannii | reverse complement strand
CTGAAAGGGGGAGTAGATGTATTCCTTGCTTCTGACCTCGTTGTTAGACGTAAAGCAAGATGAGTCATGCTTCTGACCTTGTTGTTAGACGTAAAGCATGACGTTGTGTGATCCTTGCTTCTGACCTCGTTGTTAGACGTAAATCAAGATGAGTTATGCTTCTGACCTAGTTGTTAGACGTAAAGCATGACATCGTTGATTCCTTGATTCTAACCTAGTTTTTAGACGTAAAGCAAGATGAGTCATGCTTCTGACCTCGCTATTAGACGTAAAGCATGACGGTGTGTGATCCTTGCTTCTGACCTCGTTGTTAGACGTAAAGCAAGATGAGTTATGCTTCTGACCTAGTTGTTAGATGTAAAGAATAACGCTGATGATTCCTTGCTTCTGACCTTGTTGTTAGACATAAAGCGAGATGTTGATGTGTTCCTTGCTTCTGACCCCATTGTTAGACGTAAAGCAAGATGAGTCATGCTTCTGACCTAGTTTTTAGATGTAAATCATGACGTTGTGATTCCTCTCTTCTGACCTAGTTGTTAGACGTAAAGCGAGATGATGATATTACTTGCTTCTGACCTAGTTGTTAGACGTAAAGCAAGATGTGACTGACACTGATCTACCAGCTTAACCTCTATGACATTGAGCTAGTGTAGTACTGTGATGTGACAGCCTAGTGTTGTAATGAGGTATCATTTTTACTGATACATATTTGATGCAGATGATTATAGCATTCTTTCGAGAATGATGATGTTGCTGATGAAGAAAACTTTCGATGACTCGTTAGCCAATTGTTCAAGATGATATTGACGATACTGTCCTCTAGATGCCACTAATGATGCAGACCTCTCTCACCTGATGCTGATGAAGGATACCCTTCTTGTTAAGGGGGAGTGTTGAAATAATGTAACTGTGAAGAGCATTCTTATTATTATTTTGTTATTGGATTAAATCCCCATTGTGGATTAATCATGTCATTATTATTATTATTATTATTATTAGATTAATCCCCATTGATGATTAATCATGTCGGTAATTGTATAAGGACCAAATCTCGTTTTGGGGATTGGTCAGCGAACAATTACAAAGTGAAAAATAAGAAGTCGGCCCCAGTAGTTATAATGGAAGGGCCAGAATTAATTAAAGGTGGGTTTACCCACCCAGAGTCAGAGGTCAGCCCTACCAAATGGTGACTCTTCACACGTGCCAGATTGATATAAATAAGAGGCTAGCACCTCACTTCTAACACACACTTCACTTGCTCATTATCTTATGAGGCAAGCTGCAATTGGAACTTGAAGATGTTGTAGGAAAATCTCCCTGCGGACAGGTAGATCACCTCCAAGAGCTTGACCCTAACTCTAGACAGAAAATGCTTAACGTGGACAATGAATTCCTTTCAAATCTATCTAAACTAACACATGAGAAGGAAGGATGAAAGAAGTACCTTTTTATCGACGTTTGTCCCTGCACGCTCCCAGTTGCGCTCCAATCCTTTGCTCCTCACTGAGTTCTGCAGACAAACAAGATACGACCACTTACTACTCTATTGATATTAGCTTGAAAACAGATATATCAGTTAATGATAAGTTCATGTAACATTAGACACAAACTAGAAAGAAACAGGCCAAGCGTGTCATATTGATGAGAATAATGACAGCAGTACTTACAATCGTATATGCGAATGCGACAGCTTCGTCAAGTCCTCTTCGACTAACCCTTGCCTGAAAGATCCTCAACTTGGATAACAGTAGCTTCACTGATCACTCTCTTCTGGCTGACTGTGTGTTTCCTCCAAGATCATAGGTTTCATGTTAGCAATTCTCCTCCAATCAGTTTTGTTCCAGCACCACTTATGAGATCATAAGTTTGGTGTGATTATCCTTTTTCCATTCCCCTTTCACCATTAGAAAGCTTGCTTATATAGCCTTGGAGAGGCTTTAACCACTTGATATATCCTTGGGGAAGTTGAGTATTTTCCTCCTTCAGTTGAGGATCTACCCTAGGATCATGGTTGGACTAGGGATTCGAATCCAACTGCTTTCCAAGAATGAAAATATGCTTCCCCCATTCATCTCAACATCTTAACAACTTCCTAGAATAGGTAGCACTCCCTCAAAAGGGCCATCATAGAATTGTAGCGCTCCCTAGTAGGCTTTAGGGGGGGCCAGCGCTCTAAAAATCTATAGCGCTCCCTCAAAAGGGCCAGGGGAGCATTATAACGCTCCCTGATAGTGTAAGGGGGAGCGACGGCACTCCAAGAAGAGGTATAGGGGAGCGCTCTCCTCCAAAACTCAGTTTTTGAGGTGCTTTCAGAGGGCAAAAGGTTTGCAAGCCTGCTAACTCATTTCTCCTCTTCCAAATCAAATGTTTGAGGTGTTTCAAGTGTCTCCTTAGTGTCATCGGCATGGTAGTATTCTCGAACATCATTTGCGACACTTTTGACCAACTTTCGACACTTGCGAAAGTTGTAAGGAAGATGAGACACTTACAACAATTGAGAGGAACATGCGACACTTATCCAACTGAGTAATTTTGGCGTATAACAGATTTCCCCCCAAAGTATGAAGTTAAAAGATGCCAACTGATAATTGAAATACTTTGTAGACATCCAAGCAAGGGTATAGACTCGAAGAACCTGACAGAAGCTACACACAAACATCCAACGAACATCATGACATATTTCAAAACCCAAGGCAGGTATACCTATGCTTGGGTGATCAAGACTCAGCAAGATATGGCTGCCATAAAATACACTGCGGATCCATAATTATATTGATAAAAAGGTATAGCCACCGAAGATACAATGTGGATCTATACTCTGATGACTCGGATTGATCGTAGCCATGAAGAATACACAGTGGATCTACGAGATGACAATACATAGCCATGACCAATACAAAGTGGATCTATGTTACAGTGTATGTGTTCTTTGTCCAATAGAAATTCCTTCGCAGCCTGGGCAAAGCATATATCAAAGTGATCGCTCAACCCAGGGTCTTCTTACCAATCCCAATATGATACAAATCTGACCATGTGAATAGATGTCCTGACGTCGAACATGGCAGAAACCACTTGATTACCAGTCAATGGTGTGGACCGTTAACAAGTGCAAGGGAAACCACCAATAATGTTAATGATTCCCAAGGTACTCTAGTACATTCCAGTGAATGTGAATAGATGAGTTGAGGTCGAACATCCATGGAATCATTCGATCAGGGGTCAATGATGTAAACCCACTGTCGAATGTGAGGAGGCATGCCATTGAAGCATGCAGGTCCCAAAGTACTAACTAGTTTCTATGCCTAATTCTCGGATAATGTGTTGAAGTCGACAGGAATAGACTCGTCGAGGGAGGGCCTTGATGTATCCCCCATCAACAACATGAAACAGACATGGAGATGTAATTGGCAGATCAAATGGACATGGACTAACACAGGTTTTGAGGAAAGATATTTGGGATGGCTGACTCTCGAGATGGATACTTCCCTTGAACACTGAGGCACAACAGCGAAACATGACATGGACCAAAACTTGATGATGCAGCGGATGCTGCGACTTGCATCGGGTGACCCAAAGGAGTGAAAGGAACTCAAAGGATTGGCTCAGTGCAGAGGTTCAGCGGATTATGATATATGCAAATGACAAAGTGTTGTGTTCAAGGGAGACTTTAAGAAGTGTTGGATGATGTTCTCAAGAGACTGCTTGGCTTGCTCCTTTCAATTTTTCCCCCATCCAGATAAACGAGTACCTCTTTTTTATTTAATGAGCTCGATGAGGATAACACATGCTCGATATAACTCACCTTTGGTAAGTTCCTCTTCCTTTGTTTAACGAACTGAAAGAAGTAAGGGTTCAGTCCCATATGGGACTGTCGATGTGTGTTTTAACGACTCCAAAGACAGAAAACTCGAAGGTTTTTTGGGATTATAGAGTTTGGAAAAACACTTAAAAGAGAACTCTCTCAGTTCCTTTTTCGTACAGTAGTCCAACGAGACCAAAAAAGGGTTAAACTATCGCTCAAAAGATGCCCTTTCTAACCTTTTAACGAGTGTGAAAGGAAGCAAGGTCACTCGACAATCTTTTCATATTTAGAGAGTCTGAAAAGGGTTTAAAGGAGACTCCAGGGGGGTTCCTTTTTCATGTGTTTGTATCCGTACGGGTCCGAAAAAGAGATAAAAGTTTACCCGGTTACGCTCTCATATTATCGAGCTTGAGAACGAACTAAGACTATGCTCGTAAGTGTGACAAGGTGAATAATCCATCAGGACTGCCAGGAAACCTGCGATGCCAAAAATACAAACCAGGGTTTAGTAAAGCCATTATATCATTAGAGAAACCCAAGAAATGACTATACCTTATGAAAAATGAAAATTTATAAATGACAATTGATTTGAAATTTTATTTACCATTTCATTTCGCAAGGATTTTGGAGTAGTGGAGAATCTCATTTTGAAGCGGATCTCGTTTTGTTCGTTGTCGGAGCTACGGTCGACCATTTCACTCGTTGTTCGGACCAGGTAGGTTTCCATATCGTTCTCTTTCAATTGCATGGTTTGGTATTCACTTTCATATCATTATTTATTTTAAAACACGAAGCCCTAAGTCACCCCAATTAGAACCAAATTGTCCTCTTTAAAAATCAATGGGAAAACGGGATTTGTTTTGCAAAAACGTTCTAGGAAAGGATGGTTAAGATGCCAACACCCTAGAAGTCAATTAGATAGGTCATTTTTGTTTTATCAAATAATCCATGGGAAATCCCCCACGCACGCCCACGTAGCCATAAAATCGTTTTGATCTTTTAAAACGTTTTTATCATTGTTTGATGAATGTTAAATGCTTAGGAGAGGGTGTGGTGGTTAAAAAGAGTGTGTGGTCACTTTTAAATGATGTGGGCATCTTATTTCATGTTTTAAATTGCTTTTGAAAATCGCCGAAATTGCCAAAACGTGGAAATAATGAGTTTTTTATTTCTTTTGTTTTGTAGGTAACTTCGGCAATCATGATTGAATGGAAAGAGAGGGAACATGAGATGGATGACTTAGCCGCCTTACGGAGTCCTCGTACACGGAACGCTTTGCGAGCTTGTGGTTTACTCAAATTATTCAAGTTACAAAAGATGAAGAAAGATATTTTATTGCTCGAGCATATGATTGGCCTATGGGACGTTGCAGAACAATGATTCTGAATCGGCACACAACTTTTAACCATTGATTTAGAAGACGTGTAACTTTTGACCGGCCTCTCAAAAAGAGGGGTCCCCATATTGTTCTCTGGGCAGCGGGCGCTACCTGAACAAGTGGACGTGTATCTGGCATGCCACTGCATCCCAGGAGCGAGGCTGGTAGGGGACAAAATCCCTATCAAGAATATTCGAGACTTGCCCCTCCGGTCTATATTTTTTGCTATCACGAGTGTGACAAGAAGCATTAGAATTCATCTAGCATCAAGATCACAGGTGGCTTACGGTGTTCAGTGTTTGGAACCAACACTATTCAACTGGAGTGCAGCGTTCCTTCGAAATGTGAAGGAATAAATCTCATGATGCAGGACTGGATAGAAGCAGTTTGGTTACGGCTCATTTTTGGTCTCATTTTTTCTAGAGCACATCCCTCAAATGCAGCCTCAGATAGCACTGGCAATGCGACCAGTGGATGAACCTAGGATGGAGAGGTGGACTAGTCTGTCTCCAAGGCTAGTGTCGGAGTCAGAGTTCCATTTCACTGGTGATTTCTTTGCTTGGTTGAGATGGCAGTACCTCTGGATAGAGGACTTCCCTTATGACGATGTAGATTTCCATGAGAGAATGGACTTGATTTTGCCCGCGGGGGAAGACTGGGATGAGTCAGGTAAGGGACTGAGCCATACCTTTTCTAGTTTCTATTTTTAAAGTTTTTGATGTATATATATTTTTTTGGGTATGTAAAAGAGTTTTAACAGATGTATTGTTTTCAACATGCATACAAGGGAACAGTGCGCCCGGTTGATGTACCGATACCAGGACGTCATGGGGGCATCTCGGTTGCAGCAGATCTGGCAGTACCAGTGGTGGTTCTCTAGGAGGTTGAGAGAAACCTCCAAGGCCTTACGATGGGCATCCCTCCTCTGCGGAGGGGGGAAGTGCCTTTACATCTGCAGCGGCACACTGTAGGAGTACCGGAGAATATCAATTCTCTATTGAGGTACGTAGTGCATGCAGTAGTGTGTTACTCACAGCACAATGTAGTGCGGGGAGATTAGAGTCTCTCCAGTGATCATATTTTTTGTATGCCTTGTCAGGCAACGTTGTATGGGTGGAAAGACCCAATATTTTGCTCTTCTACATACTTTTTGATGTAATACAAACATTTTAGTCACGCCATATATATATATATATATATATATATATATATACAGTTTCGAGTTTTTATGATGCCAATGATTTGTACATGATGATGTCTGTGATGTGTTTTAATTTACATGTAATGTACAGTTTTGATTTCCTTAAATCTTATATGTGGGCAAGATACCGATCCATGATATAATTAGCTAACGAATCCGAAACACTATTAAGTTCTCTTGGAATGTGTCTATATTCAATGTAATTGAACATTCGTTCAAGATGGCGAACTTGCAAGTGTAGACGTAGCAGGATAGGACTACGGATAGTGTAGATACGGTTGAGTTGATAAACCACGAGTTGGGAGTCTAAGTAAATAATGATACGAGAGATACCTAGGGAGGAGGCTTGGGTCAACAACCCAATGACAGCGTGATATTCTGCCATATTGTTGGTTGCTGGTCCTAAGAAGATGCCTCCTGAACTCACCACCTCGTCAAACTGGTAAATAACCCAAGCTGCTGAAGCAATGTTCTGGGTATGTCGTCTAGCGCCATCCGTGAACCCAAAAAATATAGGAAAGGAAGACATCATCTGCGCATGAAAACACAGGCACAGTCATGAGTGGCAATGGTAAAGGCTCGAGCACACGAAAGAAATAGACACACCAAACTTAAATACAATAATGTACAAAGTACAGATGCTAGGTGATCTAGGCATAGTACTTTTTAAGGTAAAGCCTGTTTCGGGGCTCTCCCAAGGAAATTCCATCATGATCAACTAATGCGTAGGCACCTTTATGTAGGACACGCTTCACGATGTAAGGACCATGCCACATGGGTTCTAACTTTCATGTCCCCAATTTATCGTGAGCTTGGTCATAAAAGAGGACTAAGTCTCCTTCTGCGAAAGTCCGAGGGTGGATGGATTTGTCATATTGACTCTTAATTCGTTTATGATGTGCCTCATTGACGAGAGCAGCATCGCGACGTGTTTCGTCCAATTTGGATAGATAAAAGAATCATTCTTCTTCAGCAGAAGTATGGGGCAGGAGTTCGATTTTTAGTTTGAGTGATGGAATCTCACACTCGATTGGTAGGATGGATTCAATGCCATAGACCAACTAGAAAGGAGTAAATCCAGTTGAATTTTTCACAGAGGTGCGATAGGCCCAGAGAGCGAAGAACAGTTGTAAATGCCATGATGTTTTGTTTTCCCCTCCCATGCATTGGATCATGGTTTTTAGGACTTTTTTGATAGCCTCAACTTGTCCGTTCGCCTGAGGGTAGTAAGGGGATGAGTTTTCATGGAGAAAACCCATTTTGACATGTAACTCACTCATCATCTGGTTTTTGAAGTGTGCACCATGGTCAGTGACAATGGCATGTGGTACACCAAAACGAGTTATGATATGGTTGAAGAGGAATAGAGTTGCAGTACGGCCATCATTCAGTAAGGTAGGCATAGCCTCAACCCATTTGGTGAAGTAGTCGACGACGATGATGATGTAACCGTGCCCCCCGGCTGAGGTAGGCTTACACTACATGAAATCGATGCCCCATTTGGCAAAGGGGCCAATGGCGATAATGGAATGCAGCGCCATAGGGTGGGTGCGTGCCTTCTTGTTAAATATTTGGCAGGGTGGGCATTTTTTGATGGTCTCAATGCAATCTTTGAAAATCAAGGGCCAAAAGTAGTCGGCACATAGGATTTTTTGGGCTGTGGCCATCCTGGAAAGGTGACCGCCACAGGAGTCAAGGTGACAATCATTCAAAATGCGTTCAGCCTCCTCGTGAATTAGACATCACCGAAGGATGGTGTCAATACCACGGCGATACAAAGTGTCGCCGAGAATGATATAACGACGAGAGTGGTGACGAATGCACCGACGCTCTTCGTGAGAGATGTTAGGTTGAAAACGTTGGGTTTGAAGGTAGAGGAGAATGTCTCCATACCAAGGATCAGAGTTGTTGATGAGGAAGAGAGATTCGTCGGGGAGAGAATCTCTAGGTTCAATGTTTTCATCAACATGAGGGAGAGCATAGATGAGCTCGGCAAACACCAGGGATTTTTTGGCTTTAGCCTTCGTAAACTCAAGATCAAATTTTTGAAGAATAACGATCCATTTTGAATATTTTCCCCCAAGTAATTGACGTGTCAAGATGTGATACATTGGCCTAGAGTATGCGATTACCATGGTGGTGCGTAATAAGATGTAGTGGTGGAACCTTTGGACAGCGATGACGGCTGCCAGAGCCAATTTCTCAACATGTGAATATCTGAGTTCGGGTCCAGATAAACTCTTGCTCAGATAATAAATCACATGTTCTTCGTTGTTGGGGTCTTCTTGAACTAACACCATCGCAATGGTGGAAGTAGAAGCAGCCAAGTAAAGGATATAATCCTTTGTATATTCAGGAGGATGTAACAAAGGTGCATGGGTCAAAGCGTGCTTGAGAGCGTCGAATGACCATTGAGCAGTGTCATCCCAGATGAAAGGGACGTTCTTTTGCAGTAACTGCATAAATCCTTTAGTGATCTCGGCATAGTTGTAGATGAAACGGTGAAGGAAGTTTGTTTTGCCTTGCAAACTCTGGAGTTTGGTTAAATTGGTGGGTGGGGGTAAGACTAAGATGGCCTTGATCTTTAAGGGATCCACCCTGATCCCATATTTGGAGACAATGAAACCGAGGAGTTAGTCGGATTCGACAACGAAAATGCATTTGTGTGGGTTCAGACGAATACGATAGAACCTACATCGCAGAAAAATCGCACGTAAATGATCAATGTGATCGGATCGATTTAGCGAATGGGCGGGTAAATTGTCGAGATATGGTTCTGCTATATGTTTGATGTCATGAAAAGCGTACGACATGGCTCGCTGGAAAGTAGCACCAGCATTTTTAAGGCCAAAAGGTAGCTTTCGGTAGGCRAAAGTACCCCAAGGGAAGATGAAGGTTGTCTTATGTTGATCAGCAGGTAAGATTTCAATCTGGTTATACCCAAAAAATCCATCCATGAAAGAGAAGATTACGCTCCCTGCGTAATTGTCGATGATTTGGTCGATGAAGGGCGTAGGGTAGTTGTCCTTGGGACAAGCTTTGTTGAGATCTCGATAGTCAACGCAAACACGGATGGTCCCTTGTTTCTTAGCAACCGGAACAAGGTTGGAGACCCATTCGGTTAAAGGGACGGGATAGATGAAGCCAGATTTTAGAAGTTTTTCAACTTCTGCCTTTATAGCTGCGATTTTCTTGGGATGAACTGAAAGAAGCTTTTGCCGAACCGGTTTCATGTCAGGGTAGGTTTTAATTTCGTGTACTATGATTGAAGGTTCAATCCCTGGCATTTCCTCATATCTCCATGCGAAGACATCGCGGAATTCCTTGAACAAAGCGGTGTAAGAAACCACTTCGTCGGGTGTGCAATTAGCACCAAGGTTGATGTTTTCCACGACACCTTCTTTGATTGAAATGTCAATCGTGATCGTAGTGGAGATGTTACCCATGTTCCCCTTAGAGAGAGTATATTGTGTGAGGATAGGAGATTGCGGAGCTTCGGTAACATCGGGAGGGAAGACAGATCGTATGTCTTGGTCGATTTCTTCCAAAGGCAGAAGAAAAGAAGATCGATGGTGGTTTTCATCCCAAGGTAAGTCGTCAATGCTAAGCATTTCCATAATCGATTTGTCTGAAGGGAAAATGTGGGAAATGTAATCGACGACAAACAATAGGGAATCCAACCATGAGGGCACCGAGTAAGTATCGGGTGCCAATGAATGTGAAGTGTTCGAAGAGGGAGAGGCATATTGAATGGCTACGTATGAGGCCTCGGCTGGGCTAGGTGACATAGTGTCACCGAGCACATCGAATTCCAAAGGACTAGGCACAACCCAAGGGTCAGATGATTCCAGGGATTGATAAGGCATAGTCGAGATCATATTGACAACGAAAATATGATGTGCAGTAGGTGGAAGTGGTGTAGGGAAAGTACCCATGAGGCTAGAATCTTTTAATAAGCCAACACCAACGCTTTCATACGTAACCAGGTGGTCTCCCAAAAAAGGAATGTTGTTGGTAGCAAGGATGCGAGCGTCGGGTGTACAGAAATCAAGTTGATCAACGGTAACAATTTTTCCTTGATGGGGGAATTGTACACATCGAAACACCGACGAGGTGATGACGGTCATAGCGTAGAACCAACTTCTTCCACATAGTAGGTTGTAATCGAGGGGAGCATCAACCACCTTGACGTCAACAGTAACAGTTTTGCCACCCAACTGAAGGGCTAAGGATTGTAATAATCCGTGAGGATGAAAACCTCGTCCATCAAAGGCACGTAACATGGTAGCAGATTTGTTAAGGGTAGGTGATTTCAAGCCTTTCCAACAGTCTAGAGACATGACACAGGTGGAGGCTCCCTCATCCAGGATAGTCCGGTGGATTTGTTGATTGTGAACAACAACATCGATTTGGAAAGCTAGTTGGTGGGAGAGTCGTGGTTGATGATCGTCCAGATTAAACGTGAGGTTGTTTGATGATTCAGGATCAAAAGCGTCGATGGTGGCTAAGAGTGTTCTACATTGGCTGGGGCAGTGTTGTAGAACTTCCAAGGTGGACATGGCACACGAGGCTTGGGCCAAATCTTCTACAATGTTGTAATTTTGGGCTGCCCGTGAATTAGGATTGAAGGTAGATTTCCGGATGGTGCTCTTAGGAGGGTGTAAGATAGAGTTGAAAGAAGGTTTCTCAATCTAGAGTGGCCCATATGGAGGGCTAACAGATGGAGGATGGCAACGGGTCTGACGGAGAACCGTTAGCAATCTTCGACTTATCAGTTTTAACTGGTGTTTCATATGTCGCAGAGTGAGTGGTTAGATTAACTCTGTTAAACATGTAAATGTGGGCGCTTGTCGAGGCCTCATCATGGGGTTGGTTGGAACTGCCCCCCGGCGTGGGGGTTTGTGCAACCAATGATTATTGTTGCAGAAAAGGCTGAGTGAGCACAGCGGGTTGCGAATTTCCTTTGAAAAGTTTGACCACTTCATCGTGATGTGGGAAGTATCGAGTGTAGTGATCATCACCACAAATGAGACATGGGAATTTCGGTTTTCGTTGTGGTTGTTTTCCGGCAGTAGGGGTTTGTGGTTGGGTTTTGGGTTGTTCGTTGTTATTGTTCTTCTTTGGTTTGTTTCTCGCTTTCTTCTTGCCCCCAAGTTGTTGTGAATGGGTTGACTGGACCGCATTCACATCAGAGACCTGAGTTTGAGGGGGGGTAGAAGAGGGTGTAGTCGAACTGGGAGCAGCTGTCGAAGCGGGCCGTTGGATCGTTCCAGCAGACTGGATAGTAGATTGAGCTTTGACAGAGCCAATAACTCCATCCGCATGCGAAGCAGTCGATGGTTTGGATGGATCATTAGTGGCATGGGTAGCGTTCGGTATCAACTCATATAGAGTACCAGATTTTGAATAGACTAAGTCTAAGTACTGAGCTCGGGCAATGGCTTCTTCCTCAGTGACGACACCACCCATGGCAACGTCATGAGCAATCTGGGGTAACAATGATTCCGTGAACCATTCCGCTAACAATTGGTCAGGAATGACCGCTTTAATTAGCCTTCGTCGCCGTCTCCATTCATGAATGTGGTCGAAGATATGTACAGAAGTTTTCTGATGAAGGGAGGTTAATAGTTCAGTACCCATCTCGTATCAAATGGGTAGTTGGAAGTGTGTGAGGAAGGACATCGCGAGTGAGTTGAAATCGTGAAAAGATGCACATGGTAATTCAATATACCATTTCGCCGCGGAACCCGTAAGTGTTCTTTGAAAAAGATGCAAACGAATCGAATCGTCCATGAGGGAGTTGTATGAACACCACAAATGGAAAGTCATCACGTGGTTGTTCGGGTCTTCTCCGGGCTTTCCGTCGAATTTTGGGATATCAAAAGGAAATTTAGCTGGAATAGCTAGCCAAACTTGAGAATGATAAATAGGATCATTCGTTAACCAAGACAAGTCTGGAAGATCCAGGGTAGCTAGAAAAGGTAGTTGTCGGTTAACCTATGGGTAATGTTGGTGTGGCAAAGGTACACCAGTGGGGCCCAATACCGAGTTATGTGGATAATTATAACTAGTGGGCCCTCTCATGTGAGGTTGGTTTTGACCAAGGTACACAGGATTTGAGATGTTTTGAGAAGCATGTGTGAGCAGAGGATAACTGGATGGGTTTTGTGGATTATAGGGTGGGTTTGGAATTTGTCCATAAGGGGGTTGTTGTGGAGTCTAAACATTTTTTCCTGCCGAGGACTGTGGGTTTCCTTGAAAAAGTACGTTCCACGGATTGGGTGCGGCGGACACATTTTTTCCGTGTGGTTGATGGTAGACTCCGGATTGAGGCTGCCCCCCAGCATGAGGGTGCCCCCTGAATGGAATTTGTCCTCCGGTGGGAGGATGCCCCCCAGCATTAGGGTTCCCTCTGAATGGAATTTGTCCTCTGGTGGGAGGATGCCCCCCATCTTGAGGTAGAGTTCCCGGGATTTGAGAACCAGACGTAAATGACTAACTGGTGTCGCCGAGTAGGTTAGGACCACCAAGACCGGTCCCTCCAGGTTGTTGGATAGGTATGGAACTTCCCGGTATAACTTGGGTAGTGGTTTGGGCAGTGGTGGCAATGGAAGAATTCAGTGCCCTGAATCCAAAATGGAGTGTAGGTCTTGGTGTTACAGGTGTGCCAATCGGAGCTTGATTAACTACTGCGTTACCGGCGAGGATAGTCGGAATGTTTGGAGCCATTGTCGAATGGGCCGTCTGGAGGGGAATAGTAGACCTTGGGCCAACGGACGGTGTGTTCGGACCAATGGGTGGTGTGGCTGTAAAAGTGGTGGTACCGGTGAAATGATTTGGAGGTACGGTCTAGGAAAAAGGTACGTCATCACCTTCTCCAGTTCCATAAAGATCTCGCACCAAGAATGGTGGACTTCGAACAACGTCTGCGGTCCAAAAAGGGTCATTGGCTAAAGGGTTTTGAGAAGACCCATCCAGAATGTCAGAAGGATTGACGACAACAAATTCTCCAATGGAATTTAGGTGGAGGATCTGTCATTCGTATCCCTCCGGAATGCGGTAAGCTTCCGGAGATTCGGAAACAATTCAAAAATTCTCCAAAGGAATGGGAACTTCTTCCTGGGAAGTTGTAGTATTTTGAACCTTGCTCTGTTGAGGAGATTCCTCCGTAGAATGAGGGGGTAAAGGGGTCTTTCCTTCCATATTTCTGGAGGAATTCCCTGTAGCCTCCGCGAGTGGCATGGAGGGTCGATGTTGGCGAAGAAGAGTCGGCGAAAGAGATCTATGGCCAACTAACGAAAAGAAACAACACACGCTAAAAAATATGAGAATCACAACCAAGCAAACAGGACCTTCTTTTGATGACCATACTAGTTGGTGATGAAATCCAACATCGCGTGATCAAGTCCAGAAGGGGCGGGGATAGGGTGGAACAGTTACAATGGCAACCTTCTTAACAAACTTACGCCTTGGTGCAAGCTTCCACACAACAATTGTGGATTTACCCTCCAAGGAGCCCGAGTGAGTTTGACCAATGTCTGCTCCAGGTACAGTGAGACTTCCCATCATCGTCACCTTGTGTAATACCCTAAAGATTATGGCCACTAAGGTTACCAATTCGCAGTCATCCCCTGGGCGGGAACAGTCGACAGTCCGATCCAAACGTACAGGCAAGGTATCAAGCCCAAAATCAACTAAAAGGCTTCCACGTAGTAATTGTGGATTTACCTCAAAGTGATCCCCATAATACGATCTGACCACCACAATCAGTTAAACCACAGAGGGTTAGTCCCCGTAGCTTACCCGAATGCGACCTCGTGTGTAACCCCTGTGTGAGAGGGGGATCCCAGGAAGACTTATACGATAACTGGATTTGACTCTCCCTAACTCGGGATGCTAATGTTTGTTTTCGAAACTTTGGAGAGTTATGCTCACAGCCTAATCCAAAGTACTAAGCCTATTCTACTATTGGTGGAGGATCCTAGAAAAGAAAAAGTTCCAAATAATTTTTAATTAGCGTTGATTTTATGGCTATTCTTTACGCAAAGGGGTTCATAGAAGTGAAACAAACAGAATTATGAATCAGACCCAAAGAATGCATCGAATATGATAAGCAGTCATTTCCTTTCGATGAGCATCTATCTAAGGGAGAGACAGAGTTATTTTCACTAACAAGCATGAATAAGGAGTGTCCTCAAACAATTTTTTTTCTCAATCAAATCCTGATGCAATGCTAAAAATTTTGAGATGCCTTCTAATATGCACAATCAATCATGAAGATGCATTTTGCTGTTCGTATATGAATAATGATCAATTCAACACAATGCTTGTTTCGCTAATTATCTTCTTGTATGAATGAAAACTAAACTAGCACAAGCAAAATTCATACAAACAATACACCCTTTTGTTGCAATCAAAATGAAAAGCGAAAGAAAAGAAACAATCAAAGAGAAAACAACTTCACACCCAAAAGAAAAGGTTGAAGAACAATGATCTTGACTAAAATCAAGATGAAGAGGTATGTAGGCCTTTGATGACCTTCACCAAGGTGTTTACTCAGTTAACAAAGAGAAAGACAATGCATGGGTCTCGGACTCCAATCAACAGAAAAAACTAATAACAATAGTGAAGAAGGCTACAAGATCCAACTAGTAATATGTTCGTTCTTCAAAAAGACAGATGTCAAGGCTGGAAGAGAAGAAGCATTGACTCACAAGGTTACCCAGCAGAAAAGACATAGAGGCAAAACCCAGAAAAAGCAATTCTGGAAGGTTTTCTGGCCAAAAGAGGGTTGGCGCTCTGTTTCCAAAGGCAAGGAGCATTGTAGCGCTCTGTGTAAGGCTGTGGGGGAGCGTTGGTGCTCTGTTAGCACTAGGACAGGTGCGCCAAGGTCAAACAATTCCAAAAAATGTCAAAAAATCATAAAATTGCAATCCAATTCCGACAATTATGCTGAGTATGATGGGGTAAGGAGCCAATCAGCTCATGAAACCAATCAAAAGAGGAGTGAACTAGGTCTGAAACAATCAAGGGGTAAAACTAGGTCAATGAGGAGAAATCAAAACAAGAAGTTTTGATTTGAGGCTAATCTCCCCAGTGGAGTCGCCAGTTTCTGTTGTAGGAAAATCTCCCTGCTGATAGGTAGATCGCCTCTAAGAGATTGACCCTAACTCTAGATATAAAATGCTTAACGTGGACACTAACTTCCTTTCAAATCTATCTAAACTAACACATGAGAAGGAAGGATGACAGAAGTACCTTTTTATCGACGTTTATCCCTGCACGCTCCGAGTTGCGCTCCAATCCTTTTCTCCTCATTGAGTTCTGCAGATAAACAAGATACGACCACTTACTACTCTATTGATATTAACTTGAAAACAGATCTATCAGTTAATGATAAATTCATGTAACATTAGACATGAACTAGAAAAAAACAGGCCAAGCGTGTCATATTGATGAGAATAATGACAGCAGTACTTACAAGTCCTCTTTATCTAACCCTTGCCTGAAAGATCCACAACTTGGATAACAGCAGCTTCATTGATCACTCTCTTCTAGCTGACTGTGTGTTTCCTCCAAGATCATAGGTTTCATGCTAGCAATTCTCCTCCAATCAGTTATGTTCCAGCACCACTTATGAGATCATAAGTTTGGTGTGATTCTCCTTTTTCCATTCCCCTTTCACCATTAGAAATCTTGCTTATATAGCCTTGGAGAGGCTTTAACAACTTTATATATCCTTGGGGAAGTTGAGGATTTTCCTCCTTCAGTTGAGGATCTACCCTAGGATCATGGTTGGACTAGGGATTTGAAACCAACTGCTTTCCAAGAATGAAAAGATGCTTCCCCCATTCATCTCAACAGCTTAACAACTACCCAGAATAGGTGGCGCTCCCTCAAAAGGGCCATCAGAACGTTGTAGCACTCCCTAGTAGGCTTTAGGGGGCGCCATCACTCTCAAAATCTATAGCACTCCCTCAAAAGGGCTAGGGGAGCATTATAACGCTCCCTGATAGTGTAAGGGGGAGCATCGGCGCTCTGAGAAGAGGTATAGGGGAGCGCTCTCCTCCAAAACTCAGTTTTTGAGGTGCTTTCAGATGGAAAAAGGTTTGCAAGCCTGCTAACTCATTTCTCCTCTTCCAAATCAAATGTTTGAGGTGTTTCAAGTGTCTCCTTAGTGTCATTGGCATGGAAGTATGCTCGAACATCGTTTGCAACACTTGTGACCAACTTGCGACACTTGCGAAAGTTGTAAGGAAGATGTGACACTTACGACAATTGAGAGGAACCTGCGACACTTATCCAACTGAGTAATTTTGGCGTATAACAGAAGAGAGGAGAAGAAGGGTGGCGCATCTCTTGGGGAGGACTTTCTGTATTGGTTTGAGTTATCTCTTGAACATTGTATAAGCTATTTATGATAAGGAAGTTTTTGTTGGGTTTTCTTCCCCTAGAAGGTTTCCCAGGATAAATGTTGTGTCTCTTGTGAATGTGTATTTCTCAGTGATCTTGTTCTTATTATGCTCTTATCTTATGAAATGCAAAGAACTATAATAATGGAATAAACATTAACACATAGCATGTAAATCACATCCAATAATTAAATTACCCAAACATGTGCATCAAACCCCCCCTTATCCCAAAAAAATTCTCAAAGAAGTTATGCAATTTGACAAGTTAGGTTTGGAGAAGGTCTCAAAGTGTCCTATTGGGATAACCTCCCTTAAGTTTGGGTTGTTTCCCAGATGGGAGCCAATCCAAGTCATGTAAGTGTATGAGGTGGCATGGGGTAAGTGTTTGGGCATGGGGTGCAATAATAATAGGGAAATGTAAGTCTTACCTATGGGTTCCTTTGTAGAGGGAGAGTTGCACCTTGTCATAAATTCAATTGTTTCCTAGCCCATTCATTTCCTTTTATTCTTAGCTTTAATTCTTTTGATATTTTTCTTTTGTTCTTCAAGGGAAAAGTTGAGGGCCACTGTCATGGCTTGATGACCAAAGGTGATTGTGTTATCCACAAACATTTCATGAAAATGAGAAGGTTGGATCATTATGAGATGTCATTTCTCTTGGTTATGCCACCAAGAGACACTAGCTTGGTTTGGTGACTAGATAGGTGGTAGTTTCATACCGTTACGTTCCCATGGTCATAATAGGTCGGCGCGTGATGAGACCTCCTATCCATCAACTAATACCTTGAGTGTTTATGTATCTTATGGGTTCCCTTTTCTTACTGAGAATATTTTTACTGCTCTCTCGGGAATACCTAGGCGAAGCATTTCAAAGGTTTCAACATTGGATTTTAACTCTTGCCATCTAATTTTACCCTCTGGGCCTTTATCCCCTTCTTCCCACAATGCAAGGTACAACCCTTCCTAACATGGCCAATCCCAATTCTAAAAAAAGGATAGGGGATATGGAAGGAATGAATATGGAAAGTAGTAAGTATGGAGGGAACGGACGATGAATTTTCACAGAACCACCTAGTGGAAATCCATCCTAAAAGGAAACCAACTTACTAGGGCACCGTTTTACCCTTCTAGGTATAAATGAGGCAAAGAGCATAATTTCCAAGCAAACATCATGAAATGAAGAATGATTATATACAACATATTCAAGTTCTTCAAAAATTAGAGTGATACATACCATGATACCCAAACTCATTACCTCATGGAGAAAGACTCGTCGATACTCCAAGACCAGGCTGGTGGGGATGGATACTGCTATTCATGACGAATGGATTGAAGTGAATAAAAGAGGGTCCCTCTGGGGCCATGCTCAAGTTGTCTTCCTCTCGGTACTCCATGTATATGACTTGTGGGCCTCAAGACATGATCTCCTTAGTTATCCCTAGGGTAGGGGATGACATCTAGCTCCAACTCGGGGACATGTGCTCATCGTATAGTGCATGAGGACCTCAACATCTATGGTATGACCTGTGACTACTAAATCTCAACAAAAGGTATTAGTAATCCTTAGGGTGGTGATATCAACCCTTGTTCATATATGATATAATAAAAGAACATCTCTAATATAACATGTGATCATGAGCATACATATATACATAATGAAAGAATTCAATATGAAAATGAAATGACAACTATACTAATATGAAATGAAAATGGTATATACAATGGATGAAAATTCCTACCTACCTATACTTACCTATTGGTTGAATGCTAGGTGTATTCAAATAACTAGTGAAACCATCCTAGAAATATCTCATAATACTTGCCTATGTGCTTCATCATAAACCAAAATAATGACAAGTTAAGCACAAAAATAACATGAGTTAGATCATGTATCATATCATAGGAAATTGTAAAGTCTAGATCATTGAGGTGGAAGGGAGGGAAAAAATTATCACAAGTTACACTTCTAGGAAAGTGGTCAATCCATCTCAGAAAGGGATTCTGAAAGATCAAAGCCTCAAAATACTGACTCAAAGAGTTTGAAGGTTGAATACCTTGGACATCATCAATCCCCAAAGTCTGAGAAGGGGTGAACACAAATCTAGAGGACGATTGGCAATTTCTTAAGGGAAAGTTGAAAAACTGAGATAATAATCTTCGTCTTAAGGTATTCAACCTACCCTTGAATTCTAAAATAAGGATTTTCCCTGGAGAAGACTCAATACAAGGGACATGTTTCCCAACTACACCCTTAGTGACATAGCGAGGTAAAGTAGTCTAAGGGAACTGGAAAACCTTGTCACAAGTACCCTGCTTTGGGAAAGCAATGTCCTCACCTTTATCACGATATGAGCACAACGGTGGTTGATAATCGTATTCATAGAATAAATCCAAGTTCTCAAAGGAATACTGATCAAAATCCTCAAGGTATGATCGAAAATCATCAGGAGAACATAGAACTAGGTCACCCTTGTTTGTAACTATATCATTTCCTTGTTGCCAAATGTCAAAATTAGTAGTAACCTGATATGATAGTTGTAAAGGAAACATTTGGAAATGATCCTCAATGTCATATATAGTATCCCCATCACAACCAATTACATCCCATTTAGGTCTCCCAACATGTATGAACTCATCATTATTATTAATCATGTCATTTCCTTCATCATAACATGAAGGGCTTGAAGCATCCAAGGGCTCCTCTAACACTTCTTTTCTTTCCAAATCACAAAATAAGGCATCATCAAAATATTGGAAAGGGAATCAAATTATCGTAATCACTTCTTCTTGTGCAGGATCATCAAAGGGTTGTATGACTTCATCAAATGGAAGAGAAAGTATCAGTGCCTCATTCTCATTATCCTCGCTAGAAGCATGAGTAAATTCTTGATCTTCCTCATGGGATTGGAAACCTTCATTAGGATCCCTCTCCTCAACCTCTTGTTGGTCGATGACTTATTCCCTTCTTTCTTGGAATTTATTAACAAAGATCTCAAAGACTCAAGGGAAAATAATCTCTCCATACTAAGAGTATCTGGGGTATCTTTGGGATCATCAACTTTTATTTATGGAGTAAATATGTGATCTCCCTTGAACAAGGAGATATTTTCCTCGATTTGGATAGCCATGTCATAATATTCTTGGATTGTTCTTGGCCCGATTTTTACTAAGGATAAAACCTAATTGCACTAAGAGTGCATTGGTATAGATTTAAAATAGGTACTTGTCTTTAGTACGATGGCTTCTAGGAATTTGTTGTAGAAAATTATCAAACTTGGTATGGAATTCTTTGAAAGTCTCATTCTTATTTTGTTTCATGTACTCGAGTATTTTTATTAGCATGTGGATATATTCTAATTAAATACCACATTTCTCAAGAAATTTTTCTTCTAAATGGTCCATAGATGTGATGCTAGTATCAAGGAGATCATCGTACCATTTCCTAGCATATCCATGAAGAGTGGCAAAGAAAAGTTTCATTTCCAAATATTCATCATAATCATTGATAAGGTGGAGTTGAAAGAAAGCCCAAAAATTACCCATGTGATCTTCGGCCCTAACCCCATCATTACCAATGAATCTAGGGATCCAATTTTCATACCTCTGAGGCATTTCTAGAGGGTAACCTGAGATTTCACTCATATACAAGAGTTTAAAATTTCTTGGGTCCCATTGAGAAGCCATGGTTGGCCTCGTCATCAGTAGAGTTTCCAGATAATCCTTCTAGGGATTATCAAAGGGAAAAGAGGGAAATACCCTTGTTGGAAGCAGGCCAAAGTGGAAAGAAAGGCGATTTTTGGAAAGAAGACATGCACGAGGAAAGCAACAACTGCAGGGAAAAGCCACACATGTGCATGCATGGAAGACCTAATGGAGTTAGGGTTAGGGTTTTTACAATGTATTGTAATGTATGGAGAGCCATGAAAGTATAAATATAGATACCTAGGTATCATATAGAGAGCTAGCAAAGAGGGGACATATGTAAGGAAGCGGATGTTATGTAATATTTTGTTGTATGACCTAATTTTGTAAGTTGTTGAGCTAGAGAGGACTGAGGAGGGTAGATCTTGAGGTTTGGATCATAGGCTGCAGAGCCTGGTGCGATCTAGTCTGCCTCATAATAGATCTCAACCCAACTGAGAAGAGTTGTAAATCACATGACGTTGTATTTTAAGAAGTACTATAATAAAGAGCTAAGAGCCAGATCTTTGTGGACGTAGCCCAGGAGGGGGTGAACCACAGTAAAACCTTTTTTATTTGATTGAATGCATGTGTTTCTTTATTGTCTTCAGTAGATACTGATATACTAGATGAATGAGTTGTTATAGTTCCTGTGTAATCGTAATGATAGTGTATTGCATTAATAAGTTATAATAGAACTCTCAACGTGAAGTTTTCAGATTCTCCACTCAATCCTAGACTGCAAACACATGAGTATTGTAGCCACCCATTAACACTATCTCTGGTGAGACGACGCAGTGCACTCTGCGCACTGTGTTGCCTTCTGGTTTACCAAGAGGGATGATATTTTTAGAGGCTTTGTTGGAACCCCGAACAAACATGAACCTTGGGTCACTCAATACAAACTCATACAGGATATATAAATAACCAAAAAATGGTTTTGCTTCCATTGGTAGGACCATAAGAGGATTGAGAAGATGAGATATGTTGAAAGATATGTAAGATCTGCGGGAGACTGATCAAGAGAATACTAAAATAGAGAAGCAATCAATGAGCCAATAGAAGGGGATGTTGAGACCATGGAATCCCAAAAAAGAAGAGATCAAAAGTTGGCTAAGGAAAAAAGAGTTGGATTTTGAACAAAACGATAACAAAAACCCTAGAGTAACACCCCACAAATATCTTGAGAAATATGTGTTTATTGATTTGCATGAAGTCTTTTTCTGTGATTTTCCACACTTATTGTGGGAGTGGATACTAAAGTTGAAGGATAACCACGCAACGAATAGGATCCAAAATTTAGAGTGGACCCCAATACAGATTGAGAAGTTACAACAGGTGAATAACAAATTCACCTACGTAGTAGATTTTTGGCTCGACAATATTGTGGCAGGATTTATAATAGAGTTTGCAGTAGATAGAGCGAAGTCATATAGCACAGCGGAGAAAGAGTTTCTACGTGGACCTTGAGGAAGGTACATTATATCGTTGTATACTTCTATTAAGATACTGCTATACAACAAAGGAGTAATGACGATGGATTCAAATAGCTAAACTTCCCTGCATGCATGGGAGAAG
Source organism: Picea engelmannii (assembly GCA_009831015.1). NCBI lineage: Eukaryota > Viridiplantae > Streptophyta > Pinopsida > Pinales > Pinaceae > Picea > Picea engelmannii. The sequence continues at coordinate 1,305,450 of ML781854.1, read as the reverse complement.
GGGGGGAAGCACTGATAGAGAAAGGAGAAATGGAAGGAGGAAAGGATAAAGGAAAGAAGGAGGAACCCTTGGATCCAATCATGATGGATGATGAGCAGGTCAAGAAGATCATGGCTACAACTGGAAAGACGAGTAGCAGATTACCCTACCAATACAAGGTGAATACCAAGAATAGATTCGTAGCCGCGAGGGAAGGCTTCGAAAGTGACGAGGAAGAGGTAGAGGATATCCTAGTTGTGGAGTAGATTGAGGAAATCCTGCACAAAACATATGAGAGGAAGACCAGAGGTCCAAGAATGGGAAGAGAAGGCAATGATCCTATCCATATTAATGTCAGTGTGGAGCCAATAAACCCATGTGAGACTAATACACCAAAGAGAACACCACCATTTAGCCAACTGAATTTTGAGAGAAGAAAGACAGAAGGAAGTACATCTACACAAGGAACAAAAACTAGAGGATCCAGTTCAGGCAGCACTAGTCAAGTATCTACACCGTGCAAAGGTAGTAGTTTAGCGTTTAGAATGGAAGGACACGATCCCACCATTCGGTTACCATAATTTTGAGGACAAGCAGCAGAAGACCCTGAGAAACACTTGTTCATTTGTGAAAAAAATATGGGAAGCAAAATAGATCACTGATGAAGATACTAAACTTGCACAGTTAGCCATTATGCTAAGAGACCGCACACTAGACTGGTACATGAGTCTAGACGCAAACAATGCACCTAGGACGACATAAACACTGACATACATTAAGAAGTTACTGATTAATGAGTTCCATAAGCCAAGCTCAGAGGATCAATACATGAACTAAATGATAGAAATCTGATAGAAACCAGGAGAATCCTTATGGGAAATTAACCAGAGATTCAAGCGACAGAAGGGAAAGTTGAAATATTGCATGACCAATATGCAACATAGCCACATGTTCATCAATTCATTGCTACAACACTTAAAATACCCATTGTGACAACAAAATTTTTAGATGCGGGAAGAGGCTCTACAGGCAGCTCTGCAATTGGAAGAAAACCAGTATAAGCATACGGATCCAGCCATCGAAGAAATGAAGGAGGATTTGAAGAACTTAACATTCCAGCTAAACAAGAATAAAAGTAAGGACAAACAAGAAGTTGTTTGGTGTACTACATGCAGGACGGAAGGGCACCATAAGAATGAATGTCCAACATTCGTGTATTATATGGTAGCAGGAATGACAATTCCATTACTAATAGGATGACTATGGTGTGAAATATGTAAGAAATTGGGTCATGATCCATATCACTACCCAATGATGCATAAATACCATACAATCCCAAAGAGTTCATATTGCAACCTTTGCAAGTCAATGGGCCATGATGAAAAATATTGTAGAACTATGGATTTGATGCGAGAGAACATCGGATGCATATAAAGTGCAGGCATAAATGATGAATGGGAAAGCTACACCATAATTTAACCAAGGTCCAGCCCCATACAACACTGTGCAATAGCAATATAATACTAGGCAACAACCATATAATACCATGAAGACACAGTACAACACATCACAACTTCAGTACAATACCACACAGTACAATCAGGCGCCTCAGTATAACACGTCGAGAGGAGATTGAGCAGGCTATAGAGACGGAGGATGAGAGAGATGAGGTTTTGGAAGAGGTAGAGGACCAATGGTATGTCACAATGGTCAACAAACGAGACATTATGCAATGGAATGTCCACTTCCACCAGCAACTTGTATGTATTGTTGTGCATCGGACCATGATACGCAAAACTTTTCGACATTATTAGTAAAGATTCAGGAAAAGAGGAACCAGAACAACCAGAATGTTCAGTGGATTTCAGTCAAAGCAAGGGATGAAGGACGAAACATCAATATATTTAACCATGGAGGAGCTAAAATAGGAAACGACGCAGTCCAACAAGAGCCAGTACAACACCAGTGGGTGAAGAAGAATGTCGAACCAAGGAAGCAGTTCGACACGCAGAATGAGAAGGAGATATTTAAGCAAGCCAGGCAATAATTTCAGAAGGATGACATTCCGTTGACTTCAACTGCATATAAAAGAAAGGAAGCACCCAAGTACGAGATGCCTCCATTATTGTATCATACCAACAAAATGCAACCCATGAGACAAGTAAGTACAATCAAAGGCTTTTTGCAATCATCTATAAAAGTATTGAATGATCCATCATCTGCCAAAATATCGAAAAACCTATTAGAAAGATGTAGTATAGAGACAGAAGGAAAACTAGAACAAAAAAAAGTCAATCACCTACATACAAGGAGAAGAACACGTAGGGAGTTTAGACTGAATGTCGACATCAGAGATTTCAGCATGGGAGATATCATACTGGATCTAGGATATGAAGTTAATGTATTACCAAAGAAGACACGGCAATGTATGGGAGATCCCACATTAGGATATTCACATGTTCAACTGAAACTGGAAAACCAACACAGAGTCCTACCAATTGGTACACTGAAAGGAGTGACAGTGGACCTATATGGAGTGTTCACTAAAGCAGACTTTGAAGTAATTGAAATAGTGGACGGCACAACACCATATCCAGTGTTTCTTGGTTTGGATTGGGTGTTTGAAAACCAATCCATAGTCAATTTGAAGACACAAAAAATGAGATTTGAGTCAGGTGAATACATGGTCATCGCACTATTAGACCGATAAGAAGGGGAAAGGTTTGCAGAACCCACTTGCTTAGACTTAGAGGAAATCAACCAGTTGTACGGAACAACTGCGCACAATGAGGATTACATGAACCCTACTGCGGATGGGATACTCAGTTGGGAGAGCATTACTTCATGTGCAACAAACTCAGATTCTGGTTTAGAGAACTAGCAACAAAGGCTACATGAAGTTTCCACAAGAAGATGTGCATGAATAGACAGTGCAATAAGATGGGTAGGCACAGAGATAAGGGAACCACCCAATTTCCACAGAGTAAACGATCTAGAATTATTCTTGGCACAATACGAAGATGAAGTATTAGAGAATCAGAGACTCTTAGCACTTGATATAGCTCTCAAGGCCACACCTGCAATATGGTGGGACACACACAAAGAGACAATCACAGATTGGTACCAATGTAAGTGGTTAATGTGCATAAGGTTCAATGCAGAACATAAAAAAAATAAGAAACAGAAGTATGATGGACAAGGGGCACCAGCAGAACACTTGGAGAAGTGCAGAACACTATGGAAAATGACACCCCCAAAGGAATGGCCTCATTATTTCATACACACTCTAGAGGGAATACCAGCGAACTAGTATACAGACTAGGAACTGCGCAAAGGAGCTGCAACCTTGGAGGTATTGCAACATAATTTTATAGTCACTTTCTCATTTGTTTAAGTTTTAAACCTATGAAGTAAAGCAATGCATATAGATTCTTAAGAAAAATAGAAATTAATCAATGGCTCATTCACATAGTACACAGAGATTTATACCAGAAACCCTCAACCGGGAAAACCTTTCTTATATTCATTATATTGAATTTCACCATTCACTATATAATATATAAAATGTTTTTAGGTATTCCGTAGATACCAAAACCCTAATCCTTAAAACCAGGATTATTTTTAGTAAACTGCTAAAAATAGAAAAAAACGCCCAAAAAAAAAAATTAGGGGCGCTGCCTCGAATGCTGCATGTAACCAGGGGGGGGAATACCTGCCCCCCCCCTGGGACCCCCCAGGGAATTTCCTGGCGCACACGAAACAAATATATCACTACTACGAGGGATCGTCAGATGCAGTTGTCATATCTGACATGCCCACACACACACATGCAAAGAATATAACACATACCCAACATTCTCCCACTTGTTGTTTTCTTTGCATCCAGGGGTCTAGGGGATTATATAGTCAACAATACAGGGAAGAAATGCCCATTGTTACTCTACACCAGGAGAAATTTTATGTGCTCACAGACTTTGTCAATGAATCTGCAACATTCTTCAAAGTGTCAACCTTTTCCAGCAACGCCTTCTTTTCCTCAACCATGTCTCTCACAAAGTGATATTGAACATCAATATGATTTGTCTTAGAATGATAAACTAGGTTATTTGCTAGGAATATTGCACTCTGACTGTCACAATCTAATCTCACTGCTTGTTGTACCAACCCAATACCTGAACACAATCTTTGTAACCATATTGCTTCCTTTCTTGCATGAGTGGCTACCATGTATTCAGCTTATGTAGTTGAGAGTGCCACTACAGCCTGTCTTTTGCTCATCCAACTTATTGCTCCTCCAAATAGGTTAAAGACATACCCACTTGTATATCTTCTGTGATCCAGAACTCTAACCCAGTCTGCATCAACAAATCCATGTATTTCCACCACTCTGTCTAATCCTGGTCTTCCTTGGTAGCACAATCCATAACTGGTGGTGCCATGAAGATACCTGAAGACCCTCTTTACTATTTTCCAATGCTCCTTCCCTAGTTTTGACATATACCTACTCAAAACTCCCACTGCATGTGCAATGTCTGGTCTAGTACAGACCATTGCATACATCAAACTGCCAACTGCACTGGCATATGAAACATGGGACATGTCCTCTTCTTCTTCCTGTGTCTTGGGACACTGATCTGCAGATAACTTTACACCTATAGGAATAGGAACCTTGATCGGTTTACTTCCATGCATATTAAACCTCTGCAATATCATCTCAACATATTTTCTCTGATTCAACTAAAGTTTCATGTTTTCATGATCTCTTTTAATCTCCATTCCCAGAATGAAGTTAGCAGCACCAAGATCTTTCATGTCAAATTTGGAAGATAGCTGTGATTTCACCTCCTTGATAGCATCCATGTCATTTCTTACCAACAACATGTCATCAACATACAACACTACATAAATGAAGTGATCACCAACCTGTTGGGAATATACACAGTGATCAACCCTACTTCTCACAAATCCCAATCCAAGGATGTATGTGTCAAACTTTTGGTACCACATCCTAGGTGATTGCTTCAGACCATATAGTGACTTCCTTAGCTTACAGTCCAACTCTTTATTTCCCTTCACTACAAAGCCTTTTGGCTGCTTCATGTAGATTTCTTCTTCCAGATCCCCATGTAGGAATGTTATCTTCACATCCATCTATTCCACTTCAAGATCAAAAGCAGCAACAATAGATAAAATAAATCTAATAGAAGTTAACATAGAAACAGGAGAAAAAATCTCACCAAAGTCAATTCCCTCTACCTAGGAATAACCTTTTACTACTAACCGAGCTTTGTATTTCTCCACTTTACCTTGTGCATTAAACTTCTTCTTGAACAACCATTTGTTACCAACCATTTTTCTTCCAACTGGCAACTCAACTATATCCCATGCCTCATTCTTATCCAAGGCATCCATTTCTTCATGATGGCCTTCTTCCATAGTTTACTATCCTCTGAATTCACTGCTTCCCTAACAGTTCTGGGATCATCATCAGTAATAGATAAAGCAAAATTGGAACAAAAATCAGGTGGACTATACCTTTCTAGTTTCCTTCTATCTCTCATTGATCTCCTCAATACTGGGGTATGAGGTTCTTCTTCTTCTTCTACTTCCTCTTCTTTAGATGATTCAGATTTTGCATCATCCAACTCAAGCTCTATTTTCTCAGGTTCGTCTTACGTTGGTAGGAATTCCTGTTTGGACACATCTTTTACCTATTTGAAAATAACATCTCAACTGTAAACAATTTTCTTGGTTTCTGGGTTCCAAAGCTTATAACCTTTCACACCATATTTATAACCAATAAAGATACACTTTTCAGCCTTTTTATCCAACTTATTTCTATTTTCCTTTGGAATATGTACATAAGCATCACAAACAAACACTCTAAGATCTTGAAGAGAGGCTTTCTTTCCAGACCATACCTCATGTGAAGTTTTATCATCCAATGTTGATGAAGGTGATCGATTGACCAGGTAACATGTTGTACCCATTGCCTCTATCCAGAATTCTTGTCCTAACCCGGCACCGCTGAGCCTGCTCCTTGATTTTTCCATCAGTGTTATGTTCATCCTTTCTGCAAATTCATTCTACTGAGGAGTGTATGGATTAGTCTTTTGCCTTGCTATACCACACTTATTACAGAATTCTTCGAATTCATTTCCGCAAAATTCTCCACCATTATTTGTTCTCAATACCTTTATTTTCTTCTCTAACTGATTTTCTACCAGAGCCTTAAACTCTTTAAATTTATCAAATACCTCAAATTTCTTTCTAAGAAAATAAATCCATGTGTTCCTTGAAAAATCATCTATTAATGAAACATAATAAATAGATTTACCTAGGGATGGAACAAGAACAGATCCAAACACATCACTGTGTATCAACTCTAAGATCCCCTTTACTCTTGTAGCACCAGATGGGAATCTTACTCGATTTTGTTTACCATATATGAAATTTTCACAGAAATCAAAATCCAGAGTGCAATTAGACATACCTCCAACCATGCCTTTACTGTGTAGTGTTCGAAGGCCCTTTTCTCCAATATGCCCCAGTATTTGATGACACAACATGGTCTTCTTTTCAGGGATGATATTGGTCTTGTCTTCTTTATTTGTATGCTCAAGGACAACGGAACTATTACACCCATTCGTATAAGTGCTTCCGAACAACTTGTACAGAGTTCCACACCAAACTCCCCTCATCAACACCATTGATCCTCGCACCATCTTGCAAGTGTTCCTTCCAAATACAGTATCCACTCCTGCATCATCCATCTTGCTTACAGATATTAGGCTCCTGGATAGTTTTGGAATGTGCATAACCCCAGTGAGAGTTCTAATCCTTCCATTTTTTAGCAGCAACTTAACCCTTACACGTCCCAAGATTTTTGTTGTCAAGTCATCTCCTAGGAATACATCAACACCATCATATTTTTCATATTCAAAGAACCACTCCCTATGAGGATTCATATGGTATGACACACCTGATTCGATCAACCATACATCACGGCCTTCATGTGTACTTGTAGATGCCAGGTAAACATCACCTCCTTCTTCAATGGAGGTTTCCGCCTCTGTGGAAGAGGTACTATCAGATCCCTTTGGTTTTTCAACCTTCTTAGACTTGCAATATTTCTTATAATGCCCTGTTTTACCACACTTCCAACATTTCCTCAAATATTTTCCTCAAGACTTAGATATACCTATAGATTTAAATCTCCACCCCGAAGGCTTACCAGGTTTCATGTCTTGGGTACGCCCTCTTACAAATAAAGCATCTGTGTTGTGACCATCCATGATTTTTCGCCTCATCTCTTCAGATAACAAGGATGCAACTACATCCTCATACTTCAATGTAGATTGAGTGGTACTACCTATTGCTACAACCAGATTATCCTAGGAGTCTGGCAAAGAACATAACAAAGTAATACATTTATCTTCTTCTGCAATCGTGATATTAGCAGAGCCAAGTTGACTTACCAGAGTATTAAAGGCATTTATATGTTCTGTCACAGAATCTCCATCTTCCATCCTAAGATGATACAACTTATTTCGAAGAAACAACTTGTTTACCAGGGACTTTGATTGATACAAATTCCCCAACTTATCCCATAGTTCCTTGGCTGTAGATTCTCACGAGACACTCAACAAAACTGAATCTATCAGGCAGAGTTGAATAATACTCCTTTCTCTTTTGTCCAACTTCTCCCAATCTTCCTTCGACATACTAGTAGTTGGTTTACTAGTAGGTTGTGTACCAGTAGCATGTGTGCCAGTAGACGGTGTACCAGTAGGCTGTGTACCAGGATCCACAGCGATCCATTGTTCTTTGTCTACAAGAAGGTCCTCCATCTTGAGCTTCCATAGCTCAAGGTTTTTACCATTGAACTTCTCTACCTCGATTCTAAATGAGCTCGCCATTCCTCTTTCTATGCTAGAATCTCCATTTCAAAAGCTCCCACTAAACCCAAGTTTATCACAGACCCAAGATAAACTTGATCTATCAAGATCGAGACAAACCCTCAACAACAAAGGTGTCCCTTTGAAGCCAAAAATGAGCTCTGATACCACGTGTAAGTTTTAAATCTGTGAAGTAAAGAAATGCATATAGATTCTTAAGCAAAACAGAATTTAATCAATGGCTCATTCACATAGTACACAAAGATTTATACCGGAAACCCTCAACCGGGAAAACCTTTCATATATTCATTATATTGAATTTCACCATTCACTATACAATATATACAATGTTTTTAGGTATTCTGTAGATACCAAAACCCTAATCCCTAAAACTGGGATTATTTTTGGTAAACCGCTAAAAATAGCAAAAAATGCCCAAAAAGAAAATTCGGGGGCGTTTCCCTGAATGTTATGCATAACCAAGGGGGGGCATACCTGCTCCCCCCTAGGACCCCCCTAGGAAAGAGCCCGGTGAACACGGCACAAACAGAGAACTACTACGAGGGATCATCAGACGCAGTTGTCATATCTGATGCGCCCATACACACACATGCAAAGAATATAACACATACCCAACAATTAGAGCATGAGAACCCAAACATAGATGCAGCTCTTAAACAGATAAGAGGGGTGATATTCATTAAGGAACCAAAATTCAAACTCATAATAGAAGAACAACAACGGAACAAACAAATAGTCAAAGAACTGTTGTCATGTTACCATGTACATGAGGAAGCACCAAAGGAATACGATCCACGCAATATTCAAATCAAGGAAGCAGAAGGAGAAAGAGAAGTGGAGGGTCGAAATATAGAATCAAAATTCATTACTCCACTGATCAAGGTGAAGAAAGTCAACATTGGGACAGTTGAGAATCCCAAAATGGCCAGCATTGGAGATTACTAGGATGAGCAAATAGTAGAAAGTATAATAGAGTTACTGCATGAATACAACGACCTGTTTCCCACAAAATTTACATAGATGAAGGGTATAGCAGGAGATCTAGGAGAAATTAATATACCACTCAGAGCTGAAGCAAGACCGATTAGGCAGTGACCATACAGATTGAACCCAACATATAAGAAAAAATTCAAAGCTAATATTGACAGGATGCTTGAAGTTGGAATCATAGAACCAGTGGAAGAATCAGAATGGATAAACCCAATTGTAGTTCAGGAGAAAAAACAAGGAGGGATAAGGATATGTGTCGACTTGAGGAATTTGAACGATCCATGCCTACATGACCCATTCCCTACACCTTTCACGGATGAGGTGTTGGAGAACGTAGGAGGACACAAAGTTTACTCATTCACTGATGGATTCTCAGGCTACCACCAAATTAAGATAGCATAGGAAGACAGATATAAGACCATGTTTTCTACAGAATGGGGATCCTACCAGTACACAGTCATGTTGTTCGGACTGAAGAATGCACTGACAATATTTTCCATAGTAGTCATTGTCGTGTTCAAGGAATTCATCCACCAGTTTCTAGAGTAATACTTGGATGATTGGGCAATCTATAGTTTGTTGAAATACCATGTAGAGGTCTTACGCCTGATTTTAGAAAGATGTAGGTAGTGCCAAATATCATTAAACATAAAAAAATGTATATTCAGAACACTGTTTGGGATACTATTGGGCCATATAGTATTGAAACAAATCTTACTAGTAGATCCTGCAAATATTGCAGTAATTGTTAACTTGCCACCACCTAAAATAGTCTGTCAACTAAGAGCGACATTGAGACACATAGGATACTACAGAAATTTTATCAAAGGGTATGCATAGATTACCACACCAATGGAGAATTTTTTAAGAAAAGATACAAAGTTTCAGTGGAACAACGATTGTCGACACGGTTTGGATACACTGAAAGAAAAGATGGTCACCGCACCAATACTAGTATTTCCATACTGGGAGAAGACATTCCACATACATGTAGATGCATCAGCCATAGCTCTTGGAGCTATCTTGGTGCAGCCAAGAGTGATAGATTTGGATCACCCTATAGAATTTGCTAGAAGAAAGATCTCAGAATCAAAATACAAATATAACACCACGGAGAGGGAAGGCCTAGCTATGGTTTACACACTGCATAAATTCAAACATTACTTATTGGGAAACACTTTAATATGTTCACAGATCACTCAGCCCTTAAATACCTAGTCAACAAGCTAGTGTTGGGGGGGATAATATGTCGATGGTTACTACTATTTCAAGAATTTGATTTTGAAGTAATAGTCAAGCCATGAAAATTAAATGCAGGACCTGACCACCTATCAAGGGTCACAAATGGAGAAGAACCTACAAATTTAGAGGACAACTTCCCGAACGCACAGTTATTTTCAGTCTAGATCGTTGATGAATACTTTGCAGATATCATTCGGTACTTGAGCACAGGCATTGCGTCGCAGGAATATAACACCACGCAGAAGAAAAACCTAGTAGTTTGGGCTGTAGACTATCAACTGATCGCAGAACACTTATACAAAATGGGTTCAGATGACATCTTGCAAAGATATGTGTTAGAACATGAAAGACCAAGAATTTTAGCAAAATCCCATGAGGGAATAGCAGGAGGACATTACACAAGAAAATGTACTGCACAGAAGGTATTGCATGCATGACTATGGTGGTCGACCATTCACAGAAACTCGAAGGAGTACTTCCAGATATGTGATGTTTGTCAAAGGGTTATTAAACCCAATAGAAGGGACGAGATGCCATTATGACCATAGGTAACATTGCAGGAATTCGTTAAGTGGGAAATAGAATTTGTGGGACCAATCAATCCACCAACAAAAAGAACAGGAGCAAGGTACATTATCACCACGACAGAATACCTGACAAGATGGGCGGAAGCCGCACCAGTAAAGGATCGCAGTGTAGAAACAACAAAACATTTTCTATTTGAACAATTGATCACTAGATTTGGGTGCCCAAAAGTTTTGATGAGCAACCAAGGCACAAACTTCATTAACATCACTATCAATGCTATGACTGAAGAGTTTGAAGTCCATCATCAAAATATCACACCATATCACCATAGGAAAATGGCACAGTAGAAGCATTTAACAAAATCCTTGAGAATGCACTGACAAAGATCTGTAATGTCAACAGGGATGATTGGGACCTCAAAATACCAGTAGTATTATGGGCCTACATGACCACGTGAAAGAAGATGTCAGGGAACACGCCATTTAAACTGGTGTATGGCCAAGAAGCAGTGGCGCCATTAGAATTTCTGGTACCCAGTTTGTGCATAGTAGAAATTACACACATGATGGAATGAGGTGTAGTACAGGAGAGACTAAACCAATTGATGACCATGGAGGAAGATAATATCCTAGCAGGGTTCCACAAACAAGTTCAGAAAGAAAGGGACAAATCTTGCACAATAGACACATCAAGAAGAAAACTTTCAAGGAAGGATATTTAGTGTTTATGTATGACAACAAATCCATTCAACACCCAGGAAAACTCAGAATGCACTGGTTAGGACTGTATGAAGTAAAAATTTTCACAGATGGGGGAGTTGTACAGTTGAAAGAATTAACAGGCACAAAACTTAGAGGGATGATCAATGGGAGCTGACTAAATCTGTACAAGGACAAACGACCACCCACAAATTGAAAGTCACCGTGCAGTAAAAGAAAAAAAAACAGGATATTAAATGGTACCAATAGAGGTACAGTGCATTGAAAGGAGGATTACGTACAATAGAAATACAAACCCGACGAGGAAAATACCAATGGCCAGGTCAAAATGGAAACAAGTGGGAAAATTAATGATGACAAAAGTAGTATGAAATGACGAAGGCTTGCAGAGTTGAATGTCGGAAAGGACCGACAGGACACCGCATTAATCACGCTAACTAGAGATGATGAAGGAGAGTAATGGAAAGTAAGAATGAACTGGAGGTTCATTGAATCCATAATAAATATATTGTCTTCTACAAGCTTCATACGATGCCCATACAAAGCACGGACGTGAGAGAAAACAACTTATTGCGAGACCGGAAAAGACAGAGAGCGATAGAACTTGCGGAGCACAAAGGGAATTTCATAGAGGTTACAGAGATTAGTGAACTCAATGAATGATCGAAATTCACCACCATGGAACCACCAAAGAAAGAAGAACCAGGCCAGACTACCAGACACTCCAGATTTAGAACTAGGGCACAAGTACAATCACAGGAAAGCGAACAACAGCCGCCAGAGGTCATCAATGTCGATGAAATCCCATCACTAGATACAACACCGATGAACCCCACACCCATGGTAGAATAAACCCAACAGCCAACACTTGAGGGCATGAACATGGATATGTTGGCAGAGTAACAGGAGAAATAGGACCAAGGCATAGACAACCTAGCGCAACCAGAGAACCCTGAAGGAGCTTCGAGAGTCAATGGGATGACTACAAATCAGAAAACAACAGTCAATCCAGATGAATCTCAAACAACTGTCTCATACCACCCACAAGAAGGAACAGTGTAAGATTTCACGAGATGGCCAAAATGGTATGTCGAAGTACGACCGATGGATATTATAACATTGATCCATCCACTACCGAAAAAGGACAAGAAACAAGTACCTAGGTCACCATGCAAGCAACCCATCGCAACCATTGTTCTTCCATGTATACCAGAAGGGGTATGGGTGAAACCAAACTTGCTAGGTTATGTCGAGAAGCTAAATTACTCCAATCATGATGTAACAGACATGGTTTCACAAATAAAGTCTACCTACAGAGTGTGGGTCTGGATGCATTTGGGAAATTGGTTAATCAACCACTCCAGTGGGCAGCAGGATTGGAAAAAACATGGATTTTAGGTCTGCTAGAGCTACCACACTTTGGTCGAGGACAGTACGCAAGAAGTTGCATCAAACAATTGATGGCATTCACACATGGTGGGGATATATGGTTGGACAAGATATTCTCGATAGACGTGGAGCTCATTGCGCACATTACAGAGAAGTCATCCCGGGGCATGGACCCCGTGCAATTTATCGACGAAAAAACAAAGGAGAAAGAATCGCAGAAGAGATGAAAAATAAATATGACATTGAAAGGGGGATGTGAGGAATCATCATCAAACAGATCAGTGATTTCACAACAAAAATGGGCGCAAAAATCATGGCCTGCAAACTGCTAAGAAAATGTCGCAAGAAGGAAGTCTCAGTTGGGGTCATCGCAGTTGCAGCACAATGAGTTGAGGGAATCACAGTTAGTTGGGCACCCTATCTTTTGAATTTGTTTCTGGATGAATGCAAGGATGCATAGGATCTAGGAACATAATTTCATTATTCATGGATACTCATGCTAATACCCATCATGGGATGGAAGGAACTAGATTACACATTTTTCGCCACCATACCCAAGCCGAATCATGGAGAGAGATATTTATCACTTGTTTCCATGGAAAACGCCAAGCACAGGAAGACGAAAACATTTTTATTCGAAGGATACCTTCGCTACCTACAGGATAGCATCACCAATATATGGAGAATAACACCGCAGGCTGTGGCATACTATCGATACATAGCTAACATCAAGGCCACTCAACATGCAATGTGGATGCAGGTGCGGAAGGACCCCAACAAGAAGTGGCTACAATTGTGCTACTGCATAATGGAGGGAAACATTGAAATGGTTATCAAATATTGGGAAGACGACTAGAAGATTTCAGTCCTCACCCAATACATACCTGCAGGGACAATGAAAGAGGAGGCAAGGTAGGTAGAAACACAACCTCAGGAAGCCTCAGTGCCCAAGAAACTAAGGATGGGTAAGACCAAAACAAAGTAGGTGGAAGAGGGGATAGGTAATACGGGGACCCAGAAGGGGAAGAAGAATAATACGTAGACAGGCCAAGAACAACAGAAATAGGTTAAGGCAGCATAAGAGACTACACCAAGTCCCAATCCACAAGAACTAGGCATGACTAAGAGACCATCTACTCAGACGGGGGGCACGCACAAGAAGATGAAGGCACAGAGAACACCTCCAGAACACATGATCACGGAGGATGATGCAGACATGATAGCCCAAATTGTCTAGGATCATACAACCGAGGATTTTGAGAATGTTGTGAACCACAGGGACAAAATTCAAGAGGAGCTAGCAGACATGCAACAGTTCCTCAAGACAATCAGGGAAGCACAGGAAGCAGGTAGCAACATAGGAACAGGGCCATCAACATCACAAACAGGAGAAGGACCAGAAGCAGGTGAGCGAGATACAGTCCACACAATACCACAGTCGAGTGCAACATTCCAAATTGTACCCATCATGATGTGCATGGATGAGATCATGGGGAAGACACCCCTAAAGGACTTATCTCAACTCCAATTGGTATTTCCACAGATACCATCCAAAGCTCTACACAAATTATAGGTTAGCGTTGCCCAGGAGGTATAGCCTCATGCATGCACAAACATAGCTAAACTACAGTAGGAAATGGATAAACGGGACATGCTAGAATTGATATATGAGCAGTCCAAGTTTGAGACCCAAGAGGAGAGGGAGTGCGCAAATGGATTGGAACAAAAAGTGGCCAGAACTTATGAGAAGATTCCAAAAACCGCGCAGAGGGTCGAACTCACAACAACAAAAAAGATTGATCAGATTGCGCAGGCAATCGAGCAATATCAGAAGGAGAGTGAGAATCTTCATGACCAACTCACAACTACCACTCCACCAGAGGTGAGGGAGAAAAGGAAGTAAGAGGCAACAAAGAAACTACAGGAGATAGAGCAACAGGTCAGCACATCAACCGACTTGTTCGATAAAGAAACACAACTTTGGACGACGTTATAAGAGGATCAACAAGTCCAATGGTGGGACAAGAAAGAAGAAATAATAAGTGCAGCTATCCAGGACCTCAATCAAAGGCAGAAGACAATTTCCATCATGGAGCACGTCAAAGGGGTGTAGGATATGAAGAAACTACAAGCAGAACTCACCACTGCGCAAACGCAGAAAAAGGAGCATCAGGCTCAAATGGAACCACTTCAAGAGAGAGTAGAAAAATTCATTGCACAGGCAGAGGAAGCCAAGACATATATAGCACAAACCCAGGTAGAGTGCGCAGGGCTTATTAGTGATTATATTGTAGTCCATATAGTAGACACACTCAAGGATAAGACCGCACATTCTCAAACACAAGCAGCGGATCTCAAGGAGAAGTTCCAGGCAATCACCATGGAGATCGACGAAGTGCACAAATTTTAGGTGGCTCAGGATGAGCCACATGTCAGTGTTGGGGGCCTATTGGAAGCAGGGAAAAGTGGAAAGAAAGGCAATTTTTGGAAATAAGGCATGCACAAGGAAAGCGACAGCTGGAGGGAAAAGTAGCACACGCGCATGCATGAAAAACCTAACAACATTAGAGTTAGGGTTTTTGCAATGTATTGTAATGGATGGTGATCTAAGAATGTATAAATATAGATACCTAGGTGTCATAGAGAGAGATAGAGAAGAGGGGATGGATGTAAGGAAGCGGATGCTATGTAATATTTTGTTGTATGACCTCATTTTGTAAGTTATTGAGCTATAGAGGACTGAGGAGAGTAGTTCTTGAGGGTTAGATCGTAGGCTGCAGATCCTGGTGCGATCTAGTGTGCCTCATAATAGATCTCAACCCAAATGAGAAGAGCTATAAAGAGCATGGCATTGTAGTTTAAGAACTACTATAATAAAGAGCTAAGATCCAGATCTTTGTGGACATAGCCCAGGAGGGGGTGAACCACGGTAAAACATGTGTTATGTGATTAAATGCATGTGTTTCTTTATTGTCTTCAGTAGATACTGATATACTAGATGAATGAGTTGTTATAGTTCCTATGTAATCGTAATGATAATGTATTTCATTAATAAGTTATAATATAAATCTCAGTGTGCATTTTTCAGATTCTCCACTCAATCGTAGGCTACAAACACATGATTATTGTAGCCACCCATTAAGACTATCTCGGGTGAGACGACGCAGTGCACTCTGTGCGTTGCATTTCCTTCTGGTTTACCATGAGGGACGATAGTTTTAGAGGTTTTGTTGGAACCCTGAACATACATGAACCTTGGGTCACTCAATACAAACTCGGAAAGGATATATAAATAACCAACAACCCTCAATGAAGTCGCCAGGTAAGCTTTTAAAAGTGAAAGGATTTGAGAAAAAGGCTTACCGAAAATTTGTAGTTCAAGGAAAATTGACTCAGTGTCCCTTGGCAACGACGCCAAAAATGTTATCCCACAATCTATACTTTCCCAAGCCCAAAGGAAAATAGGCCTTGACATAACACAGAGGTAACCCTATCATTTTCACCCCAATAAGGTACCTATTTCTCTTTAGGAGGAGGAAAGCCTCGCTCCAAGGGAGATGTCCCAGGACCTAGTTGGTTGATGAAGGAAGATAAGACAAGGTAATACCACCCCTCTCTACGTCACTCAAATGAATGAAGTCACTTGGAAAGGTTGTTTCAAGGAGTCAAGGGGAAATAAGGTGAATGATACCTTCTCTTTACCAAAGAAACAACAAACATTATATAATAACCAATGATACCAATGCTTTCAATTAGTGACTTCAATATAAAAGGTCTTCTACCAAATAATTTTATGCATCTAGGATAGATGTGTAGCAATAGTAATAAATATAGAAATTGTAACTTATAAGGAAAATTTAATCAAATATAAAGACCTTGCAATGATAATATTTTTGTCACTTAAAACAATTGTGAGTGATAGGGACAATAGTTTCATGAGCACTGTTGAGGAAAAGGTATGGACTATCTTACTCAATCATTTTTAGATCTTTCTTGGCTAGGAAAAGATAGTTGGGAATGTCACCCAAGGTTTATAGCCTCAAAATATTCACTCAATCCACAAGTATTAATTACAAGGACTGAGGCTGATTTATAATTTAAATATGTTGTAATATAAAATAAAATTTATAAAAGCTATTGGAATGTACATAGATTCTGTGATAAAGTAAACATGGAGATCAAAAGAGAAAAGTAATAAGGTCACGAATACACATGTATGAGACATAATAGCAATTTGATTTTATTTCATTATGAGCTACCAAAAGTGTTTTTCTCTTTACAAAACCCCTGTGAGGGCATGGAACAAAGTCTGATTTAGAGATCCCTGATGAACACCATACAAAAAGACTCTGATAGTAAAGTAAAATTGAAATTAATAATCTGGATCATCTTGCCACAAACTACTTCCATTTTGACTCTAGAAGATATCATTTATCATCCATGAAACTTAATTCACAAGCAGACAAGAATACACAGACTATCAAGGATGAACCAAAACCTCTAAAACAAGCGTATGAAAAGTGTGGTTCAGTCTTGAACCTTCCTATCTACAATAAGACCCTGTTTTCAAGAAGATAATTAGGCTTTGAATAAACTCAGAAATGAATGAAAACTGAAACTATCTCATGTAACTAAAGAGAAAACCTTAGTCTTGTTTTCTCCTTCTATTCTCCCCTTTCTCTTATTCTCATTGAGATTTTATTCCTTCCCAATAAGTTTAAGTATTTCAACTACTTTATTTAGTTAAGTTGATTTAACTTAACTAATTAGTTTAGGAGAAATAAATAATAATAATATAGTTAAGGGTCTTAATTAATAATAACTAGGTCGGTGGGATCCCTTGTGACTCTCATCATTTCTTCCTTTTAAATCATGAAATATAACACACAAAGATAATCATTTTGACCATATGCCATAACTCCCTTGAATATCTTTTAAACTGGATATTTAAATATCAACAATAATTATATCATATCCAAAAAGAATATATATCCACATTATCCACAAAATATAAAAAATGGGGATTGTAGTCCAAAAATGTTGAAAACCATTAAACATTGTCCTCATCAACTGAATCATATAAAACATAATTTAAAAACCATATTTTCCACTTTGTGAGACAATTTTCTTTTTTTCACTGTGGCTTCCCTTAGACCTTTCTGAAGTAGCCCGTGGTTGATTGGACCCTTGGGGTTGTATCTCGTTGATCACATGGGATAAATCATCCTTTAAATGAAGCCAGGAAGACACGGATTTTGAGGAATCAGTGGAGGGAGAGAAGGGGAGGAAAATTATTTTCCTTTGTCTTGCACAGGTTGGGGAATATCAGTTCTCAATCTCTTACTGGCGTGTGAAAACTGAACTTGTGAAACAACACGGGAAATTTGGACATTGGGATTAATAGGTGGTGGTAAACAAAATGACATAGTGGGCCAACCATGATGGTGAGAGACATGTTGATTGACAATATATTTCCAATCGTCATTTGCGGGGACGTCGGGATGCAAAGACACATGTGGAGGAACGGGAATGTCGGGAATATTCTGAGGATGGAAAGGGGGTATTTATGGCCAAAGGTGCATTATCCCATGGCTAAAGCAATTAAAGAACCCATCTTGGAACAACTAGTTCAATTCTTGTGGTTCAGAGTCAAAATGGATAGAAAATATAGGACTCCCATGGCTTCGATTCCAATTTCTCTTGCCTCTGTTATTTCGACCATTGATGTCTCTAATGAAAATTTTCATACTGTAGCAACAATTTGTCAGTAATGAAGATCTTAATAAACCATACATGACACTCTTCTTACATGAATCAAAATTTGGCTCCAAAATTGACATGAGATACATGCAAATCCATCCATAACACATCATTCATTAATTTCCATGTGAACAAGGAATGATAGGTTTCATGGGAAATATGGAGGGAGTGTAATTAGAGAAAAATGGTAGAATGATAGGGGATAAATATACGAATATTGTTCAAAAATTAACCAAACAACTAAATTTGTATAAAAATATCAAGAATACCAGTCATCAACCCTTCCTATACTATATTTATTTCGCTTCCACACAAACTTTTTCTTTTAAAATTTATATCACAAAATAGGGATGCAATAAGTGAAATCGGGATCATGGAGGGAATGTAATTAGAGAAAAATGGTAGAATGATAGGGGAACTTTATGGATACTGTTCAAGTGAAAAAAAAATCAAACATGCTACCTATGATGCAATCAAAATAGATCTTTGTCCAAAATTTCAAAGTTTAAACAATATTATGTTTCCAAAACAATAATCCAAATTGATGCCTTCTTTAACGAAATTGCTCACTGGCCTCCGAGTTATTTTACACAGTAAACTATTTGATATGCCCAGAATTATTTAACCACGGTAACCATTGTAACCATATTATCATTATATAACAGAAATGACAAACAACATCATAATTGCTACAGGAATACAACAATAGTATTTGAGCCACTATTCATAACATCAACCCCAGTAATAATCCTTTAAATCCCACAGGGTCACACACAGTGCCCCCAAACAACCTCATATCCATCAATAAATATAACCATCGTTCAATGCAACTTCTTCTAATTTCATTCTGGGAAGTATTACTTAATCTGAGCCTCAAACATTTCGAACACATGTGTTTTTTAAACAATAAACATGACAATTTAACCAAGAAAAATAACATTTGTTATCGGGAACACAAGCTTCAACATATTGTAATTTCCAATGAATAGGTGAGTACAGACCTCTTTTCACAATTTCCAAGAAAGGGACCAACTAAACTCGTGCCCAAGTAACCGAGAAAGAATAGTGCTCTCATCAACTCAAACTGGAGTAAGCAACATTTTCACTGTAGGGTTCGAGATATGTCAATGACAGTAAGTGGTAGAGACAACTGGGCAAATCAAACAGAGGGTTTGGCAGTTGCATAGCATGGAAATATTACTCCAGAGATGCTTCTCATTATTATGATCGATCACTGATAATATAATAGTAATGGAAACATTTCTATAGACATCATGAGCTTTGTATAACAAACTGTAACTTCTAAAGAACAAATGAACTAACACTTCCTCCAACACAGCATAACAAGTGACCAAATGAAAACCCATCCCCAACCAAAATAGCACGAATAATGTTCCCTGTTATTGTGCAATTTGTACTTGCCAAAAATCCAATGGCAAGTTAACAATAAATTGGCGTAACAAGAGGTTGTCCTATCACTGTCACCCAAACAAGACACCTCTTTCTCTTTAAGAGTGTTACCCCAGGGGAGACGTCCCCAGTGACCTGGGGTTTTGAGATGGATAAGGTAAGAGTATCAAGAAAGTTCCACCCATATCACAGGTCACTCTGATCAAAGTTCCAAAGGTTTTAATGAGATGAAGCAATGCAATATTTAAGTGTACCTGCCCAGAACAAGACAACAAGAAAAATACTATTTGCAAGTACCATATGATGTTAGTGTTTCATAAAACCAAAGAATTTGATAAAAAAGCACAAGTTCATATAAAAAATGAAGAAAATAAATTAGTTATAACATCAATGTATATATATAAATAGCTTCACAATTATGCCTCAATGAAGCTTCAATAATGACCGAAAATGATAACATAAACTTGACAAAATGCTAGTCATTGTCAGAAGCAATGAAAGCAATGTATAATCAGCTTTAAAACTTGCTTTTAAGATGAATTTGTTGTTGTCATAGATGTTTGTAGAAATATTTTGCAACAACAACAAAGTAGTTATTAGGTTAGTCTAATCTAAAGTTAGAAATGGTTAGTTAATATCTTAAGGTAAATGGTTTGAGAGTTGTTTAGTCAATCAATCACTTGCAAGGTATGAAATAGTGCCTTTTAGAGTAAATGGAGTCAATATTGCAGCGAAAATTCTTAGAGGGGAAAAAAAAATGATAATAGGTGAGCTAAAGGAAGAGGGAGGATGGTTGAGGTGTTTGTAACCTAAGGCCTCAATCATCCAAAACCCTAGAAGGAAAAGTTGCTAGGAAGTAGGTAACCCTAGGCCCTAGTGATTCCCTTCTTCTTTAGGTCAAGCTTGAAATAAAATATGAAAGATTAATGAAGAAACAATACTAGAGTGCTAATAAGGTAGGGCCCTAGTATATCCTTCAAGGGAGGTGTCTTCTAGAAAAATCAAGTAGGTGAAGAGTTATTAAGAAAAGGGCAATAACATGTGATTTTCTCCTAGCATTTCACACTAGCAATTTCATAATCTTATAAATGAACAAGTAAATACCATAACCATTCAAAATAAACAAGGATTGCAGATTTCTACTTATTCCATCAAGAATAATCTAGCCACAAACCCTAGTTGAATACTTTCCATCATGAAAATGCATAAATACACCAAGATAAGCTTCCTCCAAGAGTTGTGCACCACTTAGTTAAGCCAATAAGCCTTAGAAGAGGTTGAATTGCAAACCTCACACTTGTGTGAGTGAAAGATGATGAAAAATATAAGATATTTTCCTTTATTTATACAATACAAGTGGCCTTTAATTACATTTTAGGTCAAAAAATGCCCACATGGACAGTTTACATCAAAAATCCATTTTTACATAAAATTGACAATTAAAACCCTAATTTTATCTTTTATGGATGACAGTATGCCCCTCCTAGGGTGATGTTGGACCCTCCCCTTGGAACTCTAGGCCTCCAAAGTGAAACGTTGGGGCTCAAAACCCCTCAGAAACTGCCACACATTCCGACCACTCCATCCTCATACCAAAAACCCCAACTGGATGACGTCAAGGCTTAGAATGATCACGCCAGGGGCCTTCAAGGACCAACGTCATGGTGGGAGGGAAAGACCCCCTCGATTCCATGCCTGCCAAAGTGTCTCTCATGGAACATCTTCCCTTTTCTATGGTGCAAGCCTTTGGTATCCCTCTGCCCCTATTTGGGGTCTCAACATCCATCTAGTGGGATTTTATCCCCATGGAGGTCCAAGCTAATCATCTCCCCATTTGTACATGTTCATTGGGCAAGGTCCTGCAGCAAAAAAGCGTACATCGTCCATGGGATCATAAGTCACATGGATCATAGCAATGTCAATCACATATAATAATCAAGTTACCCAAAAATGTGCATCAAACCCCCCTTTACCTAGACAAATTCTCAAAGATGTTATGTTATTTAACAAGGCAGGTTTGGAGAGAGTCTTAGGATGTCCTATTGGGATAATTCTCCTCAGGTGTGGGGTGTTTCCAAGTGAAGAAAAATCTAGGTCATGTAAATGCATGAGATGGTGTAGGGGATGTTTGGGCAACGGGTGCAGTGATAAAAGGGAAATGTAGGTCTTACCTGTGGGTGCCTCTATAGAGGGTGAGTTGCACCTTGTCATGGATGCACTTGTTTCCCAGCCCATTCAATTCTCATTTAATTTTGTCTTATTTTCTTTTTCTTTCAAGAGAATAGTTGGAGGACATTGCCCTGGCGTGGTGACCAATGGTGACAGTGTTACCCACAAGCACTTCACAGAGATGAGAAGGATGGCTCATGATGAGACCCGGTTTCTTTTGGCTATTCCACCAAGAGCCACTACTCTGGATTGGTGACTAGATGAATAATAGTGCCATACCTCTACATGCCCATGGACCTAATAGGCCGACTCATGATGAGACCTCCTATCCACCAACTTGGTCTTGAGTTTTATTTTATTTTATGCCCTCCCTCCCCCCACCCTTTTTTTCTTACTAAGAAAACTTTTATTGCTTTCTTTGGAACCCTGGGTGAAGCATCTCGAGGTTTATCTTGGATTTTAAATTTTTCCAGCTACTTTTTCCCTCTGGGCCTTTATCCCCTTCTTCCCACAAGGTAAGGCTCAACCCTTACTAGCTTGGAAAAGCCAATGCTCGAACCAATGTAGGGTATATATGAGAGGGATATTTATGAAAAGTGGTAAGTATGGAAGGAATGGAAGATGACCTTTCATAGACCCACCCAGTGGCAACCCATCCCTAAGGGAAACAACGTACTAGGGAATTTTGTCATCCCCCCCCAGGTATGGATAAGTTAAAGAGCATAATTTCTAAGAAAACATCATGAAACAAAAGAGAATTAAATGCACATATTCAAATGTTTTGGGAATCAGAGTGACAATACAATGATACCCGGACTCATTACCTCATGGAGCAAGACACACTACTACTTCAGAATCAGGCCGATGGGATGGATGATGTTGTTGTTGATAGATAGGAGGTTTTGAAGAAAATATGGGCTCTCCATGGCCAAGATCAAGTCATATGACTCTTGGTACTCTATGTCTAGGACATGTGGGCCTCGAGACATAATCTCCTCATTTATCCCTAGGATAGGGGATAACATTTGGCTCCAACTCAGGGACATATGCTCACCGTAGAGCGCATGAGAACCTCAACATCTATGGCATGAACCATGACCTACTAGATCTCAAAAAAATGATTAGTAATCTCTTGGGGTGGTGATATCACCCCCGGCTCATATATGATACAATTAAATACATGTAATCATATATATAGATGGAAATGAAATCACAACTACACTACTCTATCACGATATGAAGATGGTATATACAATGAATGCAAATGCCTACCTAACTTACCTCTACTTACATGTTGGTTGAATGACAGGTGTAGTCAAATAGCCAGTGAAACCATCCTAGAAATGTTTCATAATACCCACCTATGTGCTTCATCATAAACCAAAACAATGATAAGTCAAACACAAAAATAACATGAGTTAGAAAATGTATTGTATCATTGAAAATTGTAAAGTCTATCTCATGGAGGTGGGAGGGAGGGAAGAAATTATGCCAATTTACACTCTTAGGACAATGCTCAATCCATCTCAGAAAGGGATTGTGAAGAATCAAAGGTTCAAAAGACTGACTCAAAGAGTCTGAAAGTTGGATACCTTGGACGTCATCATATCATGAGGTCTGGGAAAGGACTAGTAAGAACCTAGAGGATGACTGCCAATTTCTTAAGGGAAGGATGAAATAATGAGATAATAAACTTCCTTTTAAGGTATTCAACCTACCCTTAGATTCTAAAATAATTTTTTTCCCTGGATAAAACTCAAAACAAGGGACATGTTTCCCAACTACACCCTTAATGACACAACAAGGTAAAGTAATCAAAGGGGGTTGGAGAACTTTGTCACAAGTAACCTGCTTTGGGAAAGAAATTTCCTCAGCTCTATCAAGATATGAGCACAACAGTGGTTGATAATCTTCTTCGTAGAATAAATACAAGTGCTCAAATGAATACTCATCAAAATCTTCAAGGTATGACCAAAAATCATCAAGAGAAAATAGGACTAGGTCACCCCTGGATATGTTTGTAACTGTATCATTTCATTGTTGCCAAATGTCAAAATCATTAGTAACCTCATATGATAGTTGTAAAGGAAACATTTGTAAATGTCCTTCCATATCATAAATGATATCTTCATTAGAACCAAACACATCCCACGTATGTATTCCAACATGTACGAACTCATCAATATTATCAACAATGTCACTAGCTTTATCATAACATGAGAGATTTAATGCATCCAAGGGATCCTCTAGTACTTATTCACTTTCCAAATCATAAAACAAAGCATCATAAAAATATTGGAAAGGGAAAGAACTTACCATGTTCACTTCTTGTTGTGCAGGAGCCTCAATGGCTTGTATGGATTCATCTGATGGAAGAGGGTCAAGTACATCATTATCAAGACCCATCTCTTCGTCTGCATCAAAAAATAAAGGAGCTATCTCTTCCAAGGGTTCATTTCCTTCTTCACCTTCTGAATCATAGAACAAAGTGTCATAAAAAAAATGGCAAGGAAAATGACTCACCTCATTCTCTTCATCTTGTGCAAGAGATATAGGATCTTCATCGGATGGAGGAGCGGTAACTAGTGCTTCATCCTCATAATTCACTTCTCTAGTTAAATCTTCATTGTATTCTATCAGATCATGGGAAAAATATTGCTCCTCTTCAATGGGTTGACAATTTAATTCAAAAACCTATCCTTCTATATCAGAGGTTTCTTGGTATTGAGTATGGTATACATCCCTGAGATCTTCAACAATCTTAGTGGTGAATCCTTCATTCTCTAAGGCTATTGTGATATTTCAAAGGGCATCTTCATATGTCTGGCATCATGGTTTGAAAAATTCAATAAGCCTACTGATGAGGTCTATGAAATATGGTATACCCCTATCTTCGCAACAACCCTTAAACCAATATTGTAAAAAAGATGGCAGAGAAAGTATGAACAATTTTACTAGAACATCCTCTCCTTTCCATTATATCTCTCTTATATACTTGGAGAACTCCACAATGTGAGTAATTAAGAGGCCTCTGAATCTTCTAGAGTTTTTCAATGATTTTTCATCAAACAAATGTGGGTATCCTTGAAAATTTTTGAAATCAATAGTTTAATACACTTTTTCCCAAGGCGCCATGATCCCATAACTTGGAAATATCACAAAATTGAGAGTAAGGTGGAACCTTGGAAAAGGTTAGTGGAGTCGCCAGACAATTTTCTTGAAACTATTAAAGGGATGAGGAGATCACCCTCAATGGAGTCGTCGGGTAAGCTTTGTAAGATAAAGGATTTTGGGAAAAGGCTTACCAAAAAAGTGTCGTCCTTGAGGAATATTGACTCAGTGTTTCCCGACAACAGCGCAAAAATGTTATCGTGCAATTTGTACTTGCCCAAAATCCAAAGGCAAGTGAACAATAAATTGGGGTAAGAGGAGGTTGTCATATCACTGTCACCTAAACAAGACACCTCTTTCTCTTTAGGAGTGGTACCCCAAGGGAGACGTCCCTAGTGACCTAGGGGTTTGAGAGGGCTAAGGTAAGAGTATCAAGAAATTCCCACCCCTATCACAGGTCACTCTGATCAAAGTTTCAAAGGTTTTAATGAGATGAAGCAAGGTAATATTTAAGTGTACATGCCTAGAACAAGACAACAAGAAAAATACTATTTGCAAGTACCATATGATGTTAGTGCTTCATAAAACCATATACTTTGATAAAAAAATACAAGCTGATATAGTTTCTGAAGCAACAAAAGTATTTATAACAACAATGTATATATAGCAATAGCTTCACAATTATGCCTCAATAAAGCTTCAATAATGATCGAAAATGATAACATAAACTTGACAAAATGCTAGTAATTGTCAGAAGCAATGAAGAAAATGTATAATCAACTTTAAAACTTGCTTTCAAGATTAATTTGTTGTTGTCATAGATGGTTGTAGAAATATTTTGCAACAACATCAAAGTAGTTAGAAATGGTTAGTAAATGTCTTAAGGTAGATGGTTTGAGAGTTGTTTAGTCAATCAATCACTTGCAAGGTATGAACTAGTGCCTTTTAGGGTAAATGGAGTCCATATTGCACCGACAATTCTTAGAGGGAAAACACAAATGATAATAGGTGAGATAAAGGAAGAGGGAGAATTGTTGAGGTGTTAGTAACCTAAGGCCTCAATCATCCATAACCCTAGAAGGAAAAGTTGCTAGGAAGTAGGTAACCCTAGGCCCTAGAAATTTCCTTCTTCTTTAGGTCAAGCTTGAAATAAAATATGAAATCTTAATGAAGCAATAATACTAGAGTGATACTAAGGTAGGGCCCTAGTATATCATTCAAGGGAGGTGTCTTCTAACAAAATCAAGTAGGTGAAGAGTTATTAAGAAAAGGACAATAATATGTGATTTTCTCCTAGGGTTTCACACTAGCAATTTCATAAGATTATAAATGAACAAGTAAATACCATAACCATTCAAAATAAAGAAGGATTGCATATTTCTACTTACTTCATCAATAATAATCTAGCCACAATCCCTAGTTGAAGACTTTCTACCATGAAAATACAAAAATACACCAAGATAAGCTTCCTCCAAGAGTTGTGTGCCACTTAGTTCAACCAATAAGCCTTAGAAGAGGTTGAATATCAGAACTCACACTTGTGTGAGTAAAATATGATGAAAAATATAAGAGATTTTTCCCTTATTTATACAATACAAGTGACCTTTAATTACATTTTAGGTCAAAAAAGGATGACATGGCCAATTTACATCAAAAATCCAGTTTTACATAAAATTGGCAATTAAAACCCTAATTTAATATTTTAGGGATGACATGCCCCTCTAAGGGTGATGTTTCCCCCCTCCCCCTTGGAAAACTAGGCATCCAAAGTGAAACATTGGGTCTCAAAACCCCTCAGAAATTTCCACACATGCCAACCAAGCCGTCCTCGTGCCAAAAACCCCCAACTGGATGATGGAAAGCCTCAGAATGATGACGACATGTTCCTTCAAAGGCCAACATCATGGTGGAAGGGAAAGACCCCCCTGGGTCCAGGCCTTCCAAAGTGCCTATGGTGGAACTTCCTCCCTTTTCTCTGGTGCAAGCCTCTGGTATCCCTATGCCCCTGACTGGGGTCTCAACATCCATCTGGTGGGATTTTATCCCCATGGAGGTCCAAGCTAATCATATCCCCATATTTACCTGTTCCTTGGGCATGGTCCTGCAACAACAACAAGTATTCCCTCCATGGTCTCATAAGGCACATGGATCATACCAATTTCAATCACATCTAATAATCAAGTTACCCAAACATGTGCATCAAACCCCCATTTACCCAGACAAATGCTCAAATACATTATGTTATTTAACAAGCCAGGTTTGGAGAGAGTCTATGGATGTCCTATTAGGCTAATCCTCCTCAGGTGTGGGGTGTTTCCAGGTGAAGAACAATCTAGGTCATGTAAATTCATGAGATGGTGTAGGGAATTTTTGGGCAAGGGGTGCAGTGATAACAGGGAAATGTAGGTCTTACCTGTGCGTTCCTCTGTAGAGGGTGAGATGCACCTTGTCATGGATGAAATTGTTTCCTATCCCATTCAATGCCTCTCTACTCTTTGTATTATTTGATATTTCTTTCAAGATAATAGTTGGAGTACATTGCCTTGACATCGTGACCAGTGGTGACAACGTTACCCTCAAGCACTTCACGGAGATGAGAAGTTTGGATCATGATGAGACCCCCTTTCTCTTGGCTATGCCACCAAGAGCCACTACTCTAGCTTGGTGACCTGATGAATAGTAGTATTATACCACTACATGCCCATGGACCTAATAGGTCAGATCATGATGAGACCTCCTATCCACCAACTAGGTCTTCAATTTTATTTTATTTTATGCCTCCCCACCCCCCCTTCTTTTTTCTTGCTAAGAATCCTTTTATTTCTTTCTCGAGGATCCCTGGGTGAAGCACCTCAAGGTTTCATCTTGGATTTTAAATTTTTCCAGCTACTTTTTCCCTCTGGGCCTTTAGCCCTTTCTTCCCACAAGGAAAGGTACAACCCTTACTAGCTTGGCAAACCCAATGCCCAAACCAATGTAGAGGATAGATGAGAGGGATAATAATGAAAAGTGGTAAGTATGGAAGTAATGGATAAAGACCTTTCATAGACCCACCCAGTGGCAACCCATCCTTAAGGGAAACAACTTACTAGGGTACTCTGTCATCCCCCCCAGGTATGGACAAGTTAAAGAGCATAATTTCCAAGCAAACATCATGAAACAAAAGAGAATTCAATTCACATATTCAAATGCTTTGAGAATCAGAGTGACACATACCATGATACCCGGACTCATTACCTCATGGAGCAAGACCCACTACTACTTCAGAATCAGGCCGATGGGATGGATGTTGTTGTTGCTGATAGATGGGAGGTGTTGAAGAAAATATGGGCCCTCTAGGGCCAAGCTCAAGTCATATGGCTCTCAGTACTCCATGTCTCGGACCTGTGGGCCTCAAGACATAATCTCCTCAATTATCCCTAGGATAGGGGATAACATTCCCATCAAAATCTGAGTAAGAAATTTCCTCATATTTGTATAATGTTCACCATGCAACAATGATAGTGAGGTCATAAGAAGGCAGGCTAAAAACTGAGGGTTTGGCCAGATCAAGGCACAAAAGGTTTTATTCCTTCATAACATTTCACTTAAACATTCAAAGGGTCAAAATTATGGCATGGGTATACTAACCACAAAGGCCAGTGATGTCAATATATAGGTGGGGTATTCACAAAACCTAGAGGTAAGGATGACTAAGATAACCCATGTCAACGGGGAGGCTAAACCCACAATACATAACTATAGGAAAGGTAGGCTCAACCCCAACTTTTACTCAACAAATATTTGCAAACAGTTACACATATCAAAGACACCGTGACCATTTTTAAATGCCAATAGTCTCAAAACAACCACCACAGGAAACCAAGGATGCAACCATAAATAAACAGTTCCAAAAAAACATCATAACAACTTGAGAATTACACAGACCATGAGAAACCAAAGACAACATTTGATTTACAGACAGAGAAAATCCCATGGATGGAAAATTAAGAGAACCCCATACCTGTAAAATATTGTGTGAGGAGAAAACCAAGTTTGTATACTTCCTCCACGACCAGGCAAGGCGGAACAACAACAACTAACCGAGAAAAAATGCAAGAATGACTAGGGTGGCAGGTTTGAGGGGAGTTTGAGTGATGTGAATTTATTGAATGTCACTTATTCCTTCATATCCTCATTCATATCTTAGTACAATCCAATCCCACTAACCATCTCACCATACCACTACATTCAAAACCATTAATACAACCAAATATCCAAACTTGCCATATTACAATTTGCAAAGTGTGCGATAGTACAAAGTGCGCCACCCCTTACCACTATCAATTTTTCTCATATGACAACTTGCTAAAAAAAGAACCCAATTGCAACTCAACCAATGCGCATAAAAATAGAAACAAGGTTCGAGGTGATCACCCAATCTTTGCAATGGACAATATACAAAAATTAAAACTGGAGTGTATTTCTTTCATCGAAAAATGCACCATAATCATATTTCAAGAGAGATAATCAAGACCATATTTTTCCATGTTTTAATCACCTTTCTCACAACATATTACCATAAGCATTTTAACCATGATTTGAAGCAAATGAGTTGTAGAAAACTGTGTCGCAACCAATACATAACAAAATATAAGTGTCACTTCTCCACCATAGTTCCATAAGTTAAACAAGGGGGTCCCACCTGCTAGTATATTATTAATATATTTAAATAATAAATCTTGGCAATCATTTGCGAGCATAGTATCCATTGTTGCTCTTTCAAGTGTCAACAAGCACCTTTTGGCAGGAGTTATTCAGGTTGGTAGGTACAGCCTTGACTCCTAGCACTATCTATCATCCACAAACTAATGGCCAAACATAGATAGTCAATAAATGGGTGGAAGGGTACCTCTAGAATTATGTATCAGGGAAACAAAAGACATGGGTTAGTTGGTTACACTTGGGTGAGTATTTCTACAACACCACCTACCACATGTCTATTGGTATGTCTCCTTTCAGGGCCTTAGACAGTTATGATCCTCTCGCTTTTTTGGATATTTGTTTTGGGGAAAATAGAGCACCCATGGTATAGGATTGGATCCAAAGGAGCCAAGATATACTCTGAGAGCTCAAAGATCACTTGCACAGAGAACAAAATCACTAAAATATACAAGAAGACAAGCATAGGATGCAGCACACTTTTGAGGTTGGTGACCTTGTGTACTTAAGAATTCAACCTTATAGACAGACATCTATAAAAAGGAGTGGCATAGAAAATCTTAAACCTCGCTTATTTGGGTCATACAAGGTGAGGAGAAAGGTAGGGGTTGTGGAATATGATCTTGATCTACCGCCGGGAAGAGAAATTCACAATGTTTTTCATGTGTCATGTTTGAAAAGAGCCATAGGAAAACACATCATTCCCATTGAGGCACTACCGCCCTTGGATGAGGAAGGACAATTGACATTGATACCTAAAGTAGTGTTGGAAGTGAGGGAGAAGAGGCTAAGGAAGAGGAATATCAGTAGAGGATGCAACTTGGGAGAATGAACAGCTTCTTCAGAAAACAGGATTAGAATTTCTTATGGGCAAGCAATTTCTAGTAGGGGAGACTGTAATGTCCCCCGACTCTTGATAAGAGGATTACAGAGACTTAGTATTCTAGATATCCCCACTAGACTATAGTCTCATGAGAAATGGGTACTAAGAGGCTCCAAAGTGTTCACTTAAGCATAATGTTATAATTTAAAATTGACTTTGGGAAAAAGGTGAATAATGTGAAAAAAGGCCACATGAATAAAAGAAAGGAGATAACCTTATAAGGTGGTCGATTAAATCAAGTGACAATTAGATAAGGGGTATAAAGGAAAAAGGAGGGTGCCTCACTCCTCATTCATGTCATTTTCATGTTTGCATCCTGAGCTCTTGAGCTAAGGATGTTTTGAGGGTTTTTGGAAAACAAACCCTAGAGATCAGCTCGATGGTGAAAGATTCCACCTCTCCTAGTCCAACCTTGGCCAAAGAGGTGAAATATCCATTCCTTGCAATTCTACAATAACTACAGGTTACTCATACAATGGAGAAGAGAGAGAATGCACAATTTTTGGGTTCTTCCAGTAGGAGGGTGCATTTTGTGAAGGAAGGAAGTTTGATTTGGCCAAGGAGAAGGAGATCTAAAGGAGTTTTTTATTGAGATAGCTTGGTAGGGGACATATCGAATTTCTTGGCCTACTTTTGGTGTGTATTTTTTGGGCAATGATTTATTGTGAGTGTGGCACGATTTCTCCTAGTGAAGGGCACATTTTCTGAAGAGGATTTATTCACCTTGGGTGAAAAAAAAATATTCTTCAGCAAGGGAACTCATCTACAGTGTTTATAGACCTCAAATATACTATTCCCATGGGTTTTGGTTGGTATTGAAGCTAAGGAAGAAGAGGGCCTAAATATCCCTAAGCTACAACCAGGAACTACTGTGCAACTCAACCAGTTGGAGAGTTTTTCCACTTCAGAGGACAAGGAACTCATCTTTCCACTCATCTCTTGCAGTTATTTGTATTTTGGAGGCTTGTATATTCTCTTCTTGGAAGTTCTTGAGGGTTATTATAATTTTTTTTGCTAGATCTCAGTTATATTGTGCCATATTTGCATATATATTGTATCAATATCTTCTACTATTTAAATAAAGGTCATATATGAATTTGTTTCTTTTCCATTGTGTTGAATCTTGTGTATCTTTTTCTTGGATGTGATTATTACTGTATTCTTGTCATTTGCAAACTATAAACTACATATAATCCTCCTAGAGCAAGATTGGAAGGCATATCTGCAAAACAAACAAACAATAAACAAAAACTCAGCCTAAACCCTAAGTTTCTAAGCAAGGAATGACTTGGGAACATTACACCCTTGGCATCCAACCTATGAAATTCAAGCCCCATGGAAGCCCAAGCTAGTCTTGTTCTTCCAAAAATTTCCACCAACTAGGTCCTGCAAAGACAAATAAGCATGCCCTCCAAGGATCTCAAGTCATAAGATCATCATGAGTAAATCAAATCAATAAATGAGCCACCAAAGCATGTGCATCAAATATTACCCAATAAAATAAGTGCTCAAAGACATTATGCAACTTTCCAAGCTTGGATATGGGGGGGGGGGGGTGATGAGGCGGTGTCATATTGGGTATATATTTCCCTAGGTCAATGAGCATTTCCCAAGTGATCCCTCTCTAATCATGTGAAGTAGATGAATTTGTTTATGGATCAGGACTCACTGGAAATGGGGTTTCGTGACATACAAGGGGTTGTAGCATCTCATTCATGGGTTCCTTTGTAGAGGGTGTGTGGCACCTTCGTTTGCAATGCAATTTTTCCAAGCCCATCCTCTTTTCTTCTTCTTTTTTTGTAAATGAGTGTGTGAATCTATATTTCTTTGTAAGGTTATAGTACAAAACGGATGCAAGGATTCCTAGGATCTGCCTTAATAGAAACCAGATCTTGGGTCCTTGGAGTGCATTATCTGAAAATAAAAAAATAGTTCCTGGGTCGCCACAACAGGAAACCAACCTAGGCTACCATAATCCAGTCTAAAAAAACTTCATCAAAAGAAATCAAGAAAAGTCTGAACATAGTGGGGTGAGATACTACTCTAAGAGATAGGTTCTGGGGGGGTCCTGTGCTAGTATAGGTTGATGGGGTGCTTTGCGTCCCCTTTATGTTGTGTCGCGTCCTCCTCCCTTTGTTCCACTAGACGTAGCTTTCTTATGCAAGATTGGGTTCCATTATTGTCGACTGGAGTGATATCTATCTAGTGGAAGTAGCATAAATAGAGATTAAATTGTCCTGCCATCCGCTCCAATTTCTCCTGTTGTCTTTTCCGGTCCTCCACCAGCCTTTTTATCCCCATCTCCAGGTTGCTGAGGTGGTTGAGAATTCCTATGCACTCTTTCTTCTGCTCTTTGGTTCCCATCATGTCGGTCTCCCCCTGGTTCGCACACATATTACCTATCAGTGTTTTGGTTCTCCAAGATTCCTCCACCATCCTGTGGTAGAGGGTTATCCTCAATTGTGTGGTTATGGGATCCCGTATCCTCCCTGCTTCCTAGGTTAGTGTTGACTAGGCTTTGCCCCTACGGGCATTGTTAATTTCTCCCTCCCATATTTTAATGATCGTCTTCCCCTTGTTGTCTATATTCGTGAGGAAAGTGTTCCTTGCGTCCCTGGCCACCTGTTCAATTCTTGTCATCCAGAGGGCGCTCTGTGGAGGTTTCTTTCCCTGGGGGCCTCTCT
Organism: Picea engelmannii; assembly: GCA_009831015.1. NCBI lineage: Eukaryota > Viridiplantae > Streptophyta > Pinopsida > Pinales > Pinaceae > Picea > Picea engelmannii. The sequence goes on along the minus strand of ML781854.1, from coordinate 1,271,966 downwards.
TGCTGCTGGTTTTCTTCATGCGTACCATCTTGACTTGCAGGTGGTGTTTTTTACGTTAGGTTCTTTCCCTGTTCCTATGCACCTCCTTCTGATAAGTAAGGTGGCCCCTGTAATTGTGATGCCTCGTTCTGTGATATGTTCTGGTGTCCCATCCTTTATGGAGCCAAACTGGTTGCGGGCCTGTCCTTGAAGTCATGATCTACTCATCAAGGTGGTCCTGCCAGTCAAAATACTATGTTCCATAGCATGTGCATTTGATGACCCTGCCTTTATCCCTACTCCAATGCTTGGCCCTGCTCATTATACACCATCCCTTTTTCGGTCCCATATCGGTACTTAGGTGAGGTGTGTTCCTACTTGGCCCTGGTGAGACATGTCGTCCATCGTCCTTTGCCTCCTGTGAGTTAGGTCCATCGTCATTTTCCACCTGTGAATTATCTCTTCTGCTTTCCAAAGGGTAGCTTCTATACTTCTTTTTATTGATAGGGTTGGGGTGTCGTACCTTCGCCTGATGTGTGATCTGCATTTTCATTTGCAACCTTAATTGATTGGTGGGCCATCAAATTCTGTCTGGGACCTACGTGTCCTACAGTGGTTGTTGCGCCTCCATTCTTGTTATAATCTCCTGTACTACTCCTGTTATCCCAGTATTTTTTCGCAAGTTGGGTGCAGTCTGCTTGGAATTGACCTTGCGGGATGTTGCTCCAGATTGTGTCCAGTTCTAGACATTCTTTGTCGACCCCCTCGTTTTTTATTCTATCCACCAGTCCATTTTCTTACCTCCTCACCCAGTGCAACTCCACATTGATCCCTGTCAGCAAGTGCTCCTATATTTTATTCAATATGTAGGCCAATCACCAGTGCCTCTGGATATTTCCTATTCGGGTACCGTTTTGGAGTTTTCTCACTGTGTTGATGACTACCGCAGAGTCTCCTTACACTATGGCATTCGTCATCCCCTCCTGGCTGAGAATCTACATACCTATTTCCAGGGCCCCAAATTCGGTGGCGTTATTGGTGGAATTGCCCAGGCTCCCCGCGTATAGTCATATGATGTTCCCTTTACGGTCCCTGATTACGCCTCCCAGACCTATTCTTCCCAGGTTGCCTTTCACCGCCCCATCAAAATTCAACTTGAGAGAGCTTGGAGGTGGCGGTTTCTAGTTGTGCTCACCTCCTTGGAGTTGAGGTTGTTGTCTGTTTGGATTGGGGTTGCACCCACCAGTTAAATGGAAAACCTCTAGGACTCTAGAGTACTGGTCAGTGGGTTGAGCGCTACCCTCCTGGAAGTTGCTTCTCATCATCATCTTGTGTATCATGGAGTTTATTTTTTCCTCGATCTTCCCTTCTCCCCAACTTTGGTTTCTGAAAATGTGCATGTTCCTTTCCTTCCATGTCGACCATATGATCATTCCTGGGGTGAGGATCCAATAGAGGTTCACCCCTGCTTGGTCGTTGTAGTTTTCTCTCCAGAGCTTGATTGTTGCAGCGATGTTACCATGGATCCTATCTGACTGATGGAAGATACTTGCTTCCCAGTCCCATAGTTCTGTAGTGTAGGTTGATTCGTCAAGGAGATCGTTGGTTGCTTCTTCTTGAGTTTGACATAGATGAAACCTTGACGAACCAATAAAACCTCTTTTCCTTAGGTTATCTCGATTTAGGATGCGGTTGTGTAATATTAGCCATTGGAAGATCTTAATATTTGGCCATTTGGGGTTGTTCCAGAGCTTATCCCAGTGTTGCGCTAGGTCATCTTGATCTAGGTCCATAATATACTGTTGGAATTATTTTAGGTTGAATTCCCCTCCGTCCATTTTGCCCCACCTCAGTTGGTCTTCTCCTTCCATTATTGTTATTTTTCGTCTGCCCAGTTTCTCCTCCACCTCTTTTATTGTTGTTGTAGTTATCTCATTGTTCTGAGGAATAATATTGTCCTAGGTTCTCCATTTGTTGCAGTCCATTCCTTGCTTCCAGTATCGATAGACATTGATTTTTCCTTGCGTGATGAGGTCCTGTTGGAGTATTCCTCTGTCCAGGTTTTCCATCCTTGGTTCTTGTTGCTAAGCGTCCTCCTAGAATCTTGTTGTCCTTCCATTCCTTATTTCCCAAAAGATGTGTGTCTGAATCCATGCTTTGTTGCGCCATGCTAGGTTCCAAATGGCTGAGCCTTCATTAGTTCCTCCAAAGCGGATTTTGTCTTGGTCGCAGGTGTCTGGTGCGTACTTTTACTTCCATAGGTTTACCCACAGTGTTGTAGTTTCTTTTACCCAACGCCACCATAGTTTCACCCCATATGCATTGTTGGTCATTTGTGGATCTTGTAGCCCCAAGCCTCCTTTGCTTTTTGGCCTGCAGACTTTCTCCTAGGCCACCAAGGCCCATTTTTTCTTTGTTTTCGCACCTCACCACAGGAAGTCCCTCTGGATGGATCTGATTTTATGTAGTATCCCCTGTGGGGTGGGGAAGACTGACATCATATAGATTGGAATAGATTGTAAGACAGTCTTAGTTAGGATCATTCTGCCAGCTATATTAAGGGACCTATACGTCCAGTTTTTTACCCGCTCCTATAACCTATTTATTACTCCTTCCCAAGTTGACAACTTACACACTTTGTCTATCAGAGGATCCCCCAAATACTTGGTTGGGAATGTTTTATGTTCAAAGCCTAGAATGTTGGTCAAATTCCTTTGGATAGCTAGGTTGGTATTAAATAAAAATATCATCGACTTGGAGTGGTTGATCTCATTGCCCGAGGCTTCGCCAAAATCTTCTAGAATGCATTTGTAGGATTTAGCTTCTTTGACTGTGGGTATGTCATGGAGGAGTGTATCATATACAAACTGTTGGTGGGTTGAGGTAAGGAAATTTTCGAAGGGTTTGAGACATGTTATTTCTCCAGTTGTTGTTGCACTCTTTATGCTCCTACTGAGGCCTTCCATCATCAGAATGAACAAGAAGGGTGACAGCGGGTCACCTTGTCTGATCTCTCTCATGGGCCATAAAGGTTTGGCCAGGGCTCCATTGATTAGTAGCGAGTAGATTTTTGTGGATACTAGGATGATAATCCAACTGATCTAGTGTTGGGTGAAACCAAAGGCTTCCAAAGTCTTGATCATGTAATGCCAGCTAATTTTATCATAGGATTTTGCTAGGTCCATTTGTATTAACATTCCCCCTCTCTTCTGAAGTTTTAAGGTGTGGATGATTTCATGGGCCTGGATGATATTGTCCATTATTTGTCTACCCTCCACGAAGCCTGCATGTTCTTGTGAGATCAGTGAAGATAGGAGGGGTTTCAATATATTTTCTATGACTTTGGAGATAATTTTGTAGATTACGTTACAGAGTGCTATGGGTCTGTACCAGTCCGGGGTTTTGGCTTCATTTTCTTTAGGGATAAGGGTGATCATGGTTACGTTTAGTGATTTAAGGATGGATGTAGACTTTCTAGAGTCCTCTACTACCTTATAGATGTCCCATTTGACAATTTTCTAGCAGGCTTTGAAGAACTCCACAGTGAAGCCATCTGGACCTGGTGATTTCCCACTGGGCATTTCCTGGAGGGCTTGATCAACTTCGTCCCTGGTAATAGGTTTGTTCAGGAAAATGTTTTATTCCTTAGTAACCAGGCGTGGAATATGCTGGGTTATTTTCTGGATGGCCTCTGATCTGTCTTGATGAGGTTGTTGGGATATCCCATGGAAGTGGATGACCAGAGCACTTTCGATCTCCTGATGTGACTCGCGCTCGATTCCATCCTGGTCCTTGATCTTTAGTATTTTGTTATGGGCTCTTCTGGCCATGGTTGTTTTGTGGAAGAACTTGGTGTTCTGCTCTCCTTCCTTTAGCCATCGGATGTGGGAATTTTGACGCCAGAGTGTTTCCTTCTGCTGGAATCGTGCCTCCCAATCTTGTGTCATTTGGATCTCTTCCTTTTTCTGGTCCTCCGTGTAGCCTTCCCGTAAGCAAGTTTCTTGGATTTTTTTCATTTTTTCTTCGATGTCACTTTTCTCTGTGCTTATATTCCCAAAGATATCCATGTTCCAATCCTTGAGTTTTTTTCTAATGTATTTAAGTTTCTTGTGTAGTTTGAACATCCTAGTCCCTTGCTTTGGTTTCTCCTCCCTCCACCATTGTTTGATTTTTTCCTTGAAAGTCGGGTGATCGATCCAGAATTTCTCGAATCAGAAGGGTTTGTTCTTAGGTGTTGTTTGGAAGCCAGCCTCCAGTTGTACTGGCCAGTGATCAGATCCACCCCAGGGGAGGATGTTGCAGTCTAAGGTTAGCCCCTGCATGATGATTGACTCTAATACAAGGAATCGGTCAAGTCTTGTAGCTACCTAGAACTGGTTCATTCATTTATTGTTCCAGGTGAACTGTCCATTCTTGGTTTGGAGGTCTCCCATCTCCGCTCTGTCTATAAAATTTGAAAACTCCTCCGCATCCCGATCCAATCTTCTCATACCACCCTTATTTTCCACAAGGGAGGTGATAATGTTGAAGTCCCATGCCAATATCCAGTGGAGTTTGGTGGCTCAACCTTTTATATCTTCTAGGTCTCGAATCATTCCTTTCTTTTCCTCTGGCCCGTGGGGCCCATACACGTTTTTGCATAGAATCTCCTTAGTATTTCCTATGATTTGCATGCATATTGTTAGGGTGTACCTGGTTTCCTCGGCTGCTATTAAATTTAGGATTTGTGGGTTCCATAGAGTGAGTATGTCACTCTACCTTTGGTGTTCTTCGATGTCTACCATCTTGTACTTTATCTAGTGTTTACCGATTGCCTCCATTATGTCTGTATTACATTTCGTCTCTTGAATAAAACAAAGGTCTGGTTGCTCCTGCTTTAGTTTATTCCTAAGGATTCTTTGTTTTCTTGGGTTGTTTAGGCCTCTTATATTCCAAGTTATAACCTTCATTTTTAAACATGTGGGGGAGAGTGGGGAAAGATTTTCTTGATATTACCCGAGTTTATCAGTAGTGTTCCCAGCTCTTGTAGTGCGACATTGTTTGATTTCCTGCCTTTTTTCCTTCTCGTCTGTTTGGGTGATAGCTGCGATTGTCCCTCACCAGCTTTCACTCCTAGGTGTCCTATCTCCCCATGAGTGTGTTTTTTTCCTCTGGATTTGGCTTCCTCCCATAGGAGGAACGGGTATTGGATGTGATCGAGTTTCTCTGTTGGTACACTGTCAACTCCCTGCCTTTTCCATTGTTCTAATATGTGCAGAAGATCTATCCCTTCCCTTTACACCAAGTCGTTGAGATCATGGTCTTCTTTACCAAATTCACTCAGGTTCATCTCTGCATCCCCCTCTGCATCTTACATGGCAGTGTTGTCCTCTATTGTTTCTCTATCCATTGGGGTTGCGCAACTCCCCTGAGTTGTTGTAATGTTTGGTTGTTTGGTGGGCTCTTTTGTTGCTTGGTCCTTGAATTTTAGAGCTTTTACTGAGTCCTTTTCTTCTACTGTCCCTTTGTTTGTTTGGTACCTTCCTTCCATCATGTTCTGGGTCTCCTGGGTATTCCCTACCAAGGTTTTATTTTTCTTTTTATTTTCTTGGTTCCTAGGGTTCGGGGTTATAAACCCTTCCTCGTCTTGTTGTGTTTTGGGATTTACCGCTTCTTGCCTTTTGTTTTGAGGGCACTCTCTGATAAAGTTTCCATTCTCATGGCATTGTTTGCATCTAAATGGGATCTGTTCGTAATCTATGTTTTGGATCCATTCCTCATCCCTGAATTCCATACTTATGGCCTCTGGGAGTGCTCCCGAAACATCCATCTATATACAAATTCTTGCATACGATGTTTATATTCCTTTTAGGGTGGCTTCTGAGGTCTTCACATATTTCCCCAATTTGTTGCCTATTTCTTCAAAGGTAGAGGGCAGCCAGTAGTCTAGGGGTAGGGAATAGAGTCTCAGCCATACTGGTACCTTTTTGAACGTTTCTTTCTCTGGGGAAAAATTTTCTTTCCAAGGTTGCATGTAGAGTCCCGCTGAGGCGTGGAATTATGGACCTCCCTCGAAGACTCTATCCCTGTCCTCCAGGTTAATAAAGATTGCTATGAAGAAACCCTTTGAGCCTAGGTGGAGTTCCACTTCTCCATTTGGCTTCCAGTGGTATTTAATCCAGTTGCGCAGAGTTATTTCTGTGGGCCATAACCCCATGAATTTGCATATGAGCTCATGCATCTTCATTTGATCCCTGTAGAGTTGCATTTATGGGTCTTCCAGTACCACATTGGGTATCAATGTTTTTTTGGGTTTGCAGGGCTTGTGCTCTTCTGTCCCATTAACCTTCTTGGTCTCGTGTTTTTCATTCTGAGTATCCTTAGAGACTTCCTCCATGGTCTCATTTTTGTCCCATCTTCTTTCTTTCTACTTTCATGGTTCTGATCCCGAGGTTCCTATCACTGGTGCCTTGAAAACTCTGCTTCTTGGCCCTTTTCCTCTGTCCACCACTACCTGTTTGTATGAGGGTGTCCCCTCTCCCCCCTACTGCTCATGCTTCTCTTTGTTGTGGTCGTTGATTCAAACCCTAAGCCCATCCTCTTTTCATTCTTTGTTTCTTTCTGTTTTAAAAGATGAGTTGAAGGCCATTGTCCTGACATGGCATCCAGATAATGACAGTGTCACTCACAAATACCTTGCGGAAATGAGAAGTTTAGCTCGTGATGAGACCCCCTTTCTCTCAGTTGTGTAACTAAGAGCCACTACCCTAGCTTGGTGGCCAGATGAAAGTAATTTCATACCACTATATACCCATGATAATGATAGGTTGGCTCATGATGAGACCTCCTATCCTCCAACTAACCCCCTAAACATTCACTATCATTTAATCTTGTGGGTCCCCCTTTTCTTATAGAGAACCGTTTCATTGATTTCTTAGGGGATCCCTAGGCGAATCATATGGATGGTTTATTTATAATATTTTATCTTTTTAACCAACAACAATTCCTCTTGTCCTTCAACCCCTTCTTCCCATGGAACGAGGGACAACCCCTTCTTGGGTAAACACGCCCTAAAATTCCAAGAGATAAGGAAATGGGGGGTTTTAGGTGATGGAAAGTGGTAAATATGGTTGGGAATGGTACGATATCTCTTCAAGGGAGTTCCTAGTAGCAAACCCATTCCCAAGGAATACCACTTACTAGGGCACAATTTCAACCACTAAGGTGAAATGAGGCAAAAGGTATAATGTCCAAGCATATGTCATGAAATCTAAAGCAGTCTAAGATACAACACACTCAAATGCCTCAAATTTTGAAATGACACTCACCATAATGCCTGACTTGTACCTCGTGGAGCAAGGCCCAGTGCCTCTTGGAAGCCATCTGATGTGGTGGATGCCATCTGAAAATCCTGACCTCTGTGGTGGTGAGAAGGGTCTCCATCTATGCAAGTGGATATTCTTGGTCATGTAGTCTCTCGGAACTCCATATCTGAAACCTAAGGGCCTCGAGACATAATATACTTAGTTATCCCACAAAATGGGGATAAAAGGTTCAACTAGAACAAGTCATGGCATGCAATTACATTACAAAGCACATTGAGTTCTACCTTCTCTCTTGCAGTCCTACAAAATCTCCAAGGTTTCATCCTTGGAATTATTTGATGTTGAGGAGGGTCAAACCCCTTTGCAATGAGACTTACATAACGGCCTCCTCAAACCACAAATCTCAACATTGAAATTGTAAACTTCTCTTGAAATTCTCACACCACAAAACATAAAGGAATTTTCATTTGGATGAAACAATGATCTACTCAAATATATTGACAATAAAAATACAGTCATGACATGCACCTTACTGGTCAATCTCAGAAATATATTTTGATGAATAAAATCATGCATGTAGGTTCATATGTGAGAGGCCCAACATATTTATTCATGGGCATATTATCCCTTACATATCCAATAGTACCTCACCTATAAATGGGCATATTCATCTCATAGCAAATATCTTTACACTTTAGGTGTCTTTCTTAATACATTAAATGCTATCAATGCAATCAAACATGATTAATCTATAAAATAGGGAAAGAGAAAATTAAATTTCATTCATAAAGAGGTATAATACAAAACTTGGTGGCACTTAGCCTCTTTCATTCCACAACTCTTTACTCTACCACATCTATGTTGCTAGGGCGATGGCCATGACATCCATACAATCAACTCAAAGGGGCCTTACATTTCTTTATCAGGAACACACCCTCATTTTTTTCCTTGCCTTGTTATTTATCCCTACTATAGTGAAATTGGTATGCCTTCCTCATAGTTATTACTCTTCCAAAAAAATCTAGGTTCTTCTCGTAAAAGTTGCAACAAAATTTTTTCCTCTGACCTTTCATATTTAAAAACAAACATAATTGTCCATTGATTCATCTTGGGGTCTCCTTAATATATTCTCGATGCTCTTACATTAGACTCCCTAGGATACAAAGAAACTCATTCCCTCATGCTTATGAGGTAATTTCCAATCACTTTCATCCATTATTCCCATTAATTCTAGCAACTCTACATTCTTCATCATCTCCATTGATGTGCACTTCAACTTTGCATTTGTAACATCCCTCTCTGGCGCACTGACAAAACTTATTCTTTGAGGACACTTGCTCGCAAGTGATCTGGATTTTTATGATGATGAACCACTTAAC
>ML781854.1:1227339-1249738 GCA_009831015.1 Picea engelmannii | reverse complement strand
TCATGATAAATTGGAAAAGTGTAAATTCAAAGGTTAGATAGGGACCCACACCTTGGGCGCCACCCCCTTGGAGCCTACAGAGATGTTTAGACATGATAAATGGGGTCACCACCTTCGTAACCCTTATTTCTCTCTCTCATTGTGCACCCCCCTTGGAGTGGGCCTCCCTTGCATGGAGGTGGCACTTGGAGAACATGCAAGGGGGGTCTCCTCTCCCTCTTTCCCTTAAAAGCAACCCACCTCTCCTCATTTTGGGATGAACTCTCATTGTAACTTCATGCTGTCCAAATTTCTCCTTACTCTCTCTTGCTCTCCCACTCTAGTTTTTTCTTGTAATCTTGCTGCAAATCTATAACCATATTTTGGATAATAAATTTCAAGATTTGGAGGATCTCTTGGTGTTCTTTCATGGTGTTTTTATTGAGGTAAATTTGCGGCAATTTTTTGTACATTTTCTTGCTTAAATTGTTCTACTTGAAGACACCAAGCAAAGTGTTTTGTTGTGGATAGATTTGTGATATTTTTGTCATAAATCTCTGTGGGTTTTTCTCTTTGTGTTTGGAAAGTGTTTTGCAAACCATTGTGAGGATATCACCTTCTTGTCCCATTGTGTAGCAATGATTTACATATTTGCAGGTTACCAATGGCTTGGAGGAGTGGATTCTAAGTCTGGATACCCACTTGTCCAACCATATAACACCATTTCATTTTCAGATTTCATTTTCAGCTTTAATCTATTAATTTCCCAAGTTTATTATCATTTAATCTTGTCATCCTAATCATTTCTAAGTGCAGATTTTTACTTAGAAAATTTATGTTTTATATACTAAAAACTACTAACTTGTTCTAAGATTAGTTTTAACATTTTCCATCATAGATAGCTTGTTGTTTTGTGCAATTTTTCGCCAGGTTAAGGGGAGGTGTTGCCCATTTTTTCCCTCAAAGAGCTCAAGGAAGCATCCAATAGTTGTGGTGCAAAACCCCTTCACTCCTTTTTCTTTATAAAGAATTGTAAGCATCCCAAGAGAGTCTCTTGGGATCACATTCTTCATCTATCTTTCTATTTGTAAATTTGTAAAATATTTCAAGTATTTAGGTGCCCACACCTTGCATGAGAGTGGCCTTTCCACCCTTGCAATATCGTGCTCGCTAGAGTAGATGTTTTATTTCTGATTTTTTCTCAAGTTTTTTGCCCCACTTCTCCCACAAAGAGAAGGTTTAGTGGCTAGATTTTACTTGTTTTATTTTCAAGTCTTTTTCCCACCTTGGCCACAAAATCGGTAGTCTTGTCCTCCACATTTTTCCAAAGTTGTGTGGCTAGTAAGTTTGTTCCTTTCCTTCTGATCTATTTTTATTATTTTTCCCACGCCTTGCATTTAAGTGGCTTTTCCACCCTTGCAATATCATGTTGGCTAGTAGTTAAAGTTTTTATTCTTTTGCAAGTAAATAAAAATTGGCCCGCCATTTTCCATGTATTCCCTCCCCTTGCCACTTAGTGGATCTTGGGTGACAAGAAAAGGTAAAGGATTGTGTGGCTAGTATAATTAAGCACCCAGATCTTTTATTGTTTAACCACTAAAAAGGGATGACTATGGAGGCTACTTGGGGTTGAAGCCGGGGACAGTTTCATGGCACGAAGTTTCCTCCTTGTTGAGCGCCCAACATCTTGGATTTGACCTATGGAGCTATGGGGAACCTTGTTGTTCTCTTGTTGATCATCAAACACTTCCTCTTGGTTAAGGGATAAGGAACTTGGGGTAGTCACATAGTTTAAGGTTCTTGAAATTCACATCTAATTACCCTAAGTTAAAGAGAGACCTTAAAACTTATTAAAAGAAACCAACTCACATTGCAAAACATTTACTTTCAATTCTTGCAATTTCCTTTTAATGCAATTTACTTTCAAGAACTTACATTTCATTCTTTTTCAGCAAGTTATTTACATGTGAATATTTACTTGTCAAAGAATTATTTATTTGATATTTCAAGCATTCTTTATTCTTTGATAAATAATTGTCTTAAGTGTAAAGTCATTTTATTGTTGTGTAGATATTCCATACTTTATTTCAAGTTGTAGAAATACCTTTTAGTGTGCATATCTCAATAAGTGAAATTTGGTAGTCTGTAGGCACTGATCTATTTGTTATTTTGTAAAAGAAAGGATTCGCTTGTCACTGAAAGAATTGCATTTTGCATTGTTTTCTTGTCATTTTGTTGGGTATCCTTCATCCATGAAGTAATTAACTCTTAGAACTCAAATAAACCTTCACATAGTTTAATAGGGTCTGCTCCCCTCGGCTTCCCTAGGAGTGGGCCTAGACGAAAGGATTCTATATTAAGGTGACAGTGGGTCTAGACTCGAGTTTCTGCCTCCAAGGACACACCAAGTCGGTTGGAGACTTATCCATGTTTGTAGGTGTGCATTAGGAGACAACATCTTTGGCGTCGTTATCGGGGATAAGTCTTTCCGTTCTGGGAGTATGACTTTTTCTTTTTGTTTTTGTTTTTTACTTTGTCTGGTGCTTCTTGTTTTTTTAGAATAAACTTGATCATCTAGCGACTCCACTTCAAAATAATTTGACAAAGTATTATTCAAGAAGGAACTCACGGTTTTCTTAGCTTCATCCTTGAACCAAAAAGGATTTTTGGAGGAGGTTAGGCAAGCTTTCTTCTCGTAGGATTCTTAATAATTTTTGGGTCCCAATCCATTTCTAATAGACCTTTTTTTTTTTGTTTTTAAATCTATTTTAGAAATGTATGATCTTTATAGACCTATTGATTTTTCTGCAATAAGTGGTTATCCACATGTGATTCCAGAAAAAATCCTTACAAAATTTGCCTTGCTTTCAAAGTAATAATGTTGTTGATGCCACATGTCATATTAAGAGAGTCTCTCATTGATTTAGTAAATGGTGTTGCAATGCTCTGCATGAAGATATAAAAATGAAATTGTTTATCTTGTCCTTTGATGATGATAATATTCATTGGTTCACGCAACTCAAGGATAAACAGGTTAAAACTTACAATGAATTGATTGATGCTTTTATGGAAAAATGGAAGGAGAAGAAGCGTCTAGATATAAAGACAATCATTCTAGATACTAAGATAGATGCTTCAATTATATATATATATATATATATATATTACATTTTTAAAAGAAATAACATAGAATGATTATATACAATTATATCGGTTATCGCAATACACCCATCATCAGTAATTTAGAATACGTATACAAAATGACAATATTTAATTCCAATAATTAAGAAATCCTATCATAAATCTCAAATATACATAATTACATTCGAATACATAGACAAAATTACAAATAAATATTGTGACCAATTGTTGGAGATGTATAAGGATTTTCCTCAACCTGGAAATCTTGCACAATGACCACTCCTTCTCCTGAAAATCCCAAGACTTCATCGGTACCTCCCAACCAACGTTGGGGGTGCTATTATCCCCCCTTATCCCCCTAAGCCACAAATGGGCCACACACAATAACCAAAAATCACTAGCACCAAAACTTGTCTTGCAAGGAAGAGCTTCCACTCTTACTGTTGACACCAAAAAGCGCAACATAGGGTACCTGCTTGAAAATGGTTGCAACGCCTTATTATTTAATTGTATTTAATAATATACTAATAGGTGGGACCCCTTGTGTTACTATGATGAAGATATGACACTTATGTTTTATGTGCTTATGAGTTGGTTGCAATATGAGCTCTACATTTATTTGGTTTTAAGTTGTTGTCGAAATAAGTGACCAAATGATTCTATGGATGATATGATTAAAAAGGGAATGATGTTGTATTTATATAGCTCTCACAAGTATTATTATGATGCATTTAGTTGTATGATGGGTATAAACTCCATGTTCAATTTATGTGTGTGATATGGTGATTTCATGTTAAGAGGGTTGCATGCATTGTTTGAATTGGAAGTTTAAAGGTTGGGACATGCTATCCCTAGCAAGCTTTGATATATGTCACATTGGAGTTTTAAACAAATATTGGCACATTTGTTAAGTTTGAGACTAAGGGAAATGGTGGTGTATCAAGCTTGCAATTAATTGTTAGTGGGTTATGTGTTGTATGTCTAACTTGATCGTACTGGCTATGGTTGAAGGTGTAAGTGTAGATACGGCGTGCAGTAATTGCACGTCACTCTAACCTACCTCGAGATCGTCACCCTTGCCATTTCACATTTGGTCTTTTGTTGGTTGTTGCTGCTTCACTTTGTTCGGTCGTGGAAGAGGTATTCAGACTTGGTCGATTCTCCTTGGCAATTTTACACCTAGGTATGAGGTTTCTTGTTGCTCCATCCATGAATTTTTCGCTCTGCTCTTTAATTAAGTCAAAAGTTGGCTCTTGAGTTTGCTCACTATCTGTGCATTTCCAAAGTTTAGGATATATGGGATTTTCCACTGTGTATGGATTGTTGAAGATTGGCCTCTTTGGCATTTATATGTGAATTATTTGCAATTAAAAATGGTGTGGGTGTCCCCTATTGTTGATAAAACAATATTTTCTCCATTGCTTTACCTGTGAAAAAAATATATTGTTTGGAAGTTTGTGCGCCTTCCTTGCCTCTAGTTTTCCTTGGTGGTTCCTCTCTGTCTGATAAGAATGGTACCACTATTCGCAACCTTTTCCTGTCATTTAATTGTGTGTCTTTCATGGCTATCATGCCCACACCCTTGTATAAGCTCTGTAAATATGATCGTGGAAACTTATGGTGGTGCAAGACTGTTCAAGATATTCTTTTGGCCAAACCCTCAAACTATTGGTCAGCTCGTCCTCCTATACAACATCAATTTTGATGATTTTTTATTGAACCTTGTATTTGAAAGACGGTGTGGAGGTGGACAACCCAAAATTTAATAAAGGTATTGTTCGTGCTCATATTTAGTCATGGGTCTTGTTGATTATTTATTGTGTGGAGTTATAAAGAATGCTAAGCCCAATTATCTTTGTAATACAGTCTGTCATGTGGAAATATTGGGGTGATGGCAGCATTGCAAAACCATTTTTTAATGGATATGACCTACTGTGTGTTCGATTTTATATGAAAATAATACCTCTGTGGATGAATTATGTATGCGTTGAATGAGTTTTGTGAACCAGAATGAAAGGGAATTTTGGAAGCATTTTTATTTGAAGTCTTAGTTTGAAATTGTGTTATACCAAGGGGTGCCTTTTGAGTCCACTTCGTAAAACCTTTTAGTAGTTAAAAGAGTATTGGTGGTAATGTTTTGGACCTTGATCTGTCCATTCTTTGACTATTGGTATTGATTGTTGGAATGTCGTGTCTCCTTGACTCTATTGTGCATGAGCTGTGTTATTACTGTTGAATGTTTCTTGGGCACTAAATTATGAAATGATTTATGTGCAATGCAATTTCTAAATGAAAAATGAACATCCTTGAAGTGAAACATCAGTTCTTGGATTTTGGAAACAGAGTGTTGAATTTTAGTTTTGAAACAGTAAAAGGTTTGGAAATTTAATTGATTTTGAAGATGATATTGTTTAGTATGGGTGATGATAGAACAATATCCATTGGATTCCCTTCCAGTATATCACTTTACGCACGCTACACTCCCCTCATTATCCCACTTACACTTCGACACTCCCTATTCGGTTGTTATTCATTTAAAAAAAAATATGTATGAAAATAGAGAAATGATGTAAAGGTTAATTGATGATTGGTGTTTTGGGAGATGGTTATATACACAGTTGATTGTTTTATTGATTTTTGAATAGTAGCCATGTATATTTCCCCCTCCATGATATCATTTTATGTACAATACAAAACCCCCATACTTCGAATGACCCTATAAAATCCTTGTTCGTATTGCAATTAATAAATGGAAGTTTTATGGATGGATTGCATGTGTCTTGTAGTAAATAATAGAGCCAGCTCTTGATTTATTTAAGTGGAGTTTCATGTATGGGTTATTAAGAAATTTTCATGATTGATTAAATATTGTTGCAGGATGAGTATTTTCAGTGGGGGCAATAATGGCCGAAATAAGAAAGGCAAGGGTAATTGGCATCGAGGCCATAGGAAGCCTCAATTTTCTATTCACTTTGATGTTAATCTGCAAGAGTTGAACCAATTATTTCAAGTTGGGTTCTTTAATTTGGTTGGTCATGGTATATTGCATCCTCGACATGAAAGGCCCCATTTTCAAAAACCTCAAAATTTCCTCGACATTCATGTTCCCCCACATGTGTCGATGCAACTTGAACCTCCCGCCAATGACGGTTGGCAAGAAATTATCAATCAACCTCCTTCTCACCGTCGTGGTTGGCCCACTATCTCATTTCCATTACCTCCACCGCTACCTCTAATTAATACTAATGCACAAATTGCCCATGTTGTTTCACTAGTGCAGTCTTCACATGCCAACAAGAAACTAAAAACTGATATCTTGCAACCTGTTCCAGATAATGAAAAAGCAGTGGCTTCCTCCTCTAGTCCATCCACGAAGAATTCTAAATATGTGTCTTCATGTATCCACCTAAAAGATTATTTCTCCCATGTGATCAGTGCAATACAACCCTAGGGGTCTAACCAACCAAGGGATACCCCATAAAAGTCAAGAGGAGACAGTAGTGAGAAGAGGAAATATGCCTCACACAACAGCAAATATGGATTTTAATTCTTTTTATGTGATTCAATGATAAAGACAGTGTTTCATGATTTTCAACAAATTTTTGGACATCAAGCTTTTATTTTGGATAATGTTTGTGGATGAGATGGATATATTATTTTTTTTGGGATATGGTATTAAATTTTGTTGATACTTAAATGATATCCATGAGATATGGAAGGGTCTTATATGATCCAAATGATTATTTTTGTAATTTATATTTGATGATTGTCAAAGAGAATGATGGGAGTCACAAGGGGTCCCACCTATTTAGTTATTATTAATTAGACCCTTATTTATATATTGTTATTGATTATTTCTTCCCAAACTAATTAGTTAAGTTAATTATACTTAACTAAAGAAAGTATTTGAACTACCTCAACTTATTGAGAAAGAATAAAGGTTCAATGAGAGGAAGAGACATTAGGAGAATAGAAGGGGAACTACAACACTAAGGGTCTTATTGAAGGAAACAAGATTCAAAATTGAATCATACATTTTAACAGTTTTTTTTAAAGAATCAAGTGGCAGCATTTTGTGGCAAGTTGATCCAGATCATTAGTTTCAGTTTTATTTCATTGTCAGGGTCTTTTTGTATGGTGCCCATCATAGAATTCTAAATCTGACTTTGGTCCATACCCTCACAGGGGTTTGTAAAAGACAAATATAGTTTTGTATCTCAGAATGAAATAAAATCATATTATTGTTCTATCGCATACATGTGTTTTCATGACTTGGCTCCATGTTTACTTCAATGTAAAATATGTATACATTCACCAAGATTTGTTTAAATTTTTATTTTTACATTGTTACAAATATAAATCATAAAATCATCCTTGATCCTTTGTAATTGATACTTATGGATTGAGTTAAATTTTTGAGTCTATAAACCCCAGGTGACATTATCAACTATATTTTCCTAGCTAGGCAAGATCTGAAAATGATTGAGTAAGGTGTTCCATACATTTTCATCAACATTTATTTGTTGACCATACTGGGGAGATATTTCATATCTCTCTGGTTTTTATTCACAATTATCTTTGAATCTATTTGTTTTTTTTTTAATACTCTTTGACTGATTTTTCTCATGACAATACCAAAAACAAGACAACCTAATATTGAAAATGACCTTAAGGACCAAACTAGCATCCCCTTTACCTTATTCAATACTATCCTAGAAAATGCTAGTACTCAAGCTGAGATTGAACGCTCTTGGGAAGTAGTTGAACAATATATAAGTATCCATGAATGTTGGGAAGCCAGGAAAAGGCAGCCTATAAACCATCAATAACCTTCCTTTTCCTAAGTCTTTGGTCTTGTTTTTCATGTCCTCAAATCCTCACATTTCTAGAAGAAAAAGAGGATTGTCCCCTCAATGTTCGACAAAACAGGTATTCCAACAGAGGATGAAAACCTTTAGTAATGACTCACACAACTAGATAAAAGATCAACACACCGATGTTTTGACATGGTAAAACCCCTATAGGGAAACATGCACGGCCCCATCCAACGCGACCACTTGGAGCATTTTATTAATGAAAAAGAAAAATATTCTAGAGAGATTTTACAAGAGAGTTTCTCACAATCGATAATCGAAAAATGACTCTCCATGCTATTTAAATAGAGATCATGGACCAATCGGGTGCTAAGCCATGGATCAATGGTCGTTAAGATCGAGGAGAATATGAACTTTTGGATCACTCTATGTTGGGAACATATCGTGACCATTGGATTTCCTAACTACAAATGCATACTAATACATACTAAAGAAACACACTAAGAAACACGCTTTTACCTAACGACACATTAGACCAAGTAGATCTTAAATAAATTCTAAGTGTCTAAATATCCTAACATCCCCCCTTTAGAACAACTTAGTATAGGATTGAAGGATTTACAATAGTGACACAATAAGATAAGGAAGGAGGAATTAAAGCCTATCCCCCCTTAATAAAAACTTCATGAACTCTGAACATAGACCAAAGTTTGGAAAACTTCGCTTCTATAAGAGACTTTGTGAAAATTTCTGCAACTTGATCTTCTCTAGGGAAAAAGAGAACTTCAATAACTTGATCATGAATGAGATTTCTGATGAAGTGCATGTGTAGCTCGATGTGTTTGTTGTGTTGATTTTGAACTAGGTCTTTGGCGAGCTTGATGGTATTTTGATTGTCACACCAAAGGTTGGTCGGATGTTGTTGCTGGAAGCCAAACTCTGAAAGAATCAGTCAAAGCCATAAGGCTTCCTGACTTGCATTTACCACTGCTCGGTACTCTGCTTCTACTGAAGAAAGTCCAATAATATGTTGTTTCTTACAAGCCCAAATGACAGGTCCTGAACCAAGACTAAAAACATAACCTGCAGTAGAATTCTGATCATCAGGGTCACTGACCCAATCTAATTCAGTGAAACCAACCAATAAAGGAGTCCTCTCTGATCTGTAATGTATCCCGAACTGAACTATACCAAAGACATAGAGAAGTATCCTTTTAGCTGATTTCCAATGGCTTTCATGGGGTGTTTTCATATAACGAGAAACAAGACGAACAACAAAGGAAAGATTAGGATAGGTATGAGTCAAGTATAAGAGGATACCAACTAACCGAAAATACAAGGTGGCATCAACTTCGGTAGAAGTACAAGTGGCAATAAGCTTGACTCCAGACTGGAAGGGAGAAGGGGATGGTTTAAAATCATCCATGTGAAAGCGACGAAGAAGTTCACAAGAATACTTAGACTGGGAAAGAAAAATTCCTTCATTGTTTTGCAAAACTTGGAGGCCAAGGAAATAGTGAAAAAATCCTAAGTATGTCATTTCAAATTTCTTCTTAAGGCTAGTTTTCACATGGTTTAAAATTTGTAATTCACAAATAGTAAGGATAAGGTCATCAACATAAAGGACAGGGATTATGAGATGGATTCCTACTTTCTTGGTATAGACATTAGGATCAAAATGGCATCTAGAGAATCCAGTGGCAATAAGAAAGCTATCTATTTTGGCATTCCAAGCTTGGGGAGCTTGTTTGAGACCATAAAGAGATTTCTTAAGGAGACAAACAAGTCTATAGTCATTCTGGACATATCCATGAGGTTGTTGCATGTAGATTTCTTCTTGCAAATATCCATGCAAGAAGGAGGATTTAACGTCCATCTGATGGACCTCCCATTTATGTGAGGCAACAAGGGCAAGAACAAGGCGGATGGAATTCATTTTGGCTACAGGGGAAAATGTTTCATTATATTCAATTCCTTCAACTTGGGAAAATCCTTTGGAATCTAACCAAGCCTTATGTCTTTCAACACTTCCATCTGATGCATATTTAGTTCTATATACTCATTAAAGAGTGATACTCTTCATTCGTTCTTGTATCCCAATATGGATGACCTGAAGCTTCTACAAATGTCTCTAGATCATGAGTCTCTGAAAATTGATCCAAAAGAGAAGAGGCTTGTTGGAACTTTGAACGTGTTCGACGTTGATCTGAAGGATCACAGACAAGATCACTAGTTGCTTCTTGTGTTGAATGGACCCATCTAGGAAGTGGTGGAGCTGGAGCTGGTGTTGGTTCAAAGGACTCATCTGGATGAAGGTGAGAAGGAGGAGGTGGATTTCCATCCTCAATGTCATCATATGAAGAAGAAACCATAATAGAATAAGGCACAAATGTCGAAGATGGATCGCGGGCCAAATAAGGCACAAACGCAAAATTAGACCCGCAGGCCAAGAGATTTTCATCAAATTTAACATCTCTTCTAATAATAATTTCATTACAATGTGGTTGAAGAAGTCTATAACCTTTGACATATTCAAAATAACCAACAAATATACACTTCTCACTTTTAGGCTGCAATGCTTTCCTATTTTCATCAGGAATGTGAGCCCATGCTATACTACCAAATACACGAAAGTGACTTACATCTGGTTTAATTTTAGTCCAAGCTTTTTTTGGTGTTATATTTGTAATATCCTTTGTGGTAGTGTGATTTACTATGTAATTTTCACAGTTGATGGCTTCCACCCAATACTTTAGACTTAATCCCTTAGATTGGATCATACAATTAGTCATTTATTTTAATGTGTGGTTCTTTCTCTCAGCAACACCATTTTGTTGTGGTGTATATGGAATAGTGTATTGCATTTGGATGCCCTGTGTAGTGCAATAACTTGTAAAATTATTGTTCACATATTCGTCTCCATTATTTGTTCTTAACCTTTGAATTTGATGTCCAAATTTCTTTTCTATAAGGGCCTTGTAGGCCAAAAACTTGTCAAAAAATTTTCTCTTAAGTTTTAAGAAGTAAACCCAAGTACATATAGAAAATTCATCAATGAAAGTTAAGAAATACTTTCACCCATAAAAAGAAGGAGAAGAAAGTGGACCACACAAATCACTGTAAACAAGCTGCAAAGGGCCTGAGGCATGCCAAGAGGCATGTTTGTAAAAATTGTCCCGATGATTTTTGTCGAGAACACAACTGACACAAACACCATATCTGCATGAAACAGGAGGAGGACCAGTCACCATCTGTTGATTACATAGTTTCTACAATGAGTGATAGTTTATATGACCAAACCGCTCATGACAAAGTTTGCTAAAGTCATTGCTATGAGAAACAAAAACAGATGAAAAAGATGATGACCCAAAGTTGTCAAACTTTTACAACCTAGTAATATCATCAGCAATTCAAGTTGCAAGAACATGCTTAGGATATTTTATATCCTTGATTACAACTTGGTGAGGTGAAAACTCTGCAGTTTTACCTTCACCCAAATGACGGATTCGATATACTGATAGAAGGTTACAATAAAGACTTGGAAAACATAATACATCATTGAAATGACCATTTTCTACTTGAACTATTCCATACCATGTTCAAAAACACAGGTATTCCAACAAAGGATGAACACCTTCAGTAACCACTCACACAATAAGATCAAAGATCAACACATCGATGTTTTGACGTGGTAAAACCCCTACGAGGAAACATCCACGGCCCTAGCCAACGCGACCACTTGGAGCAGTTTATTAATGCAAAAGAAAAAGATTACAGAGAGATTTTACAAGAGAGTTTCTCACAATCGATCATCGACAAATGACCCTCCATGATATTTAAATATATATCATGGAACAATCGAGTGTTAAGCCACTGATCAATGGTCGTTAATATTGATTAGAATATGAACTATCGGATCACTCTATGTCAGGAACATATCATGACCATCAGATTTCCTAACTACAAATCCATACTAAAGAAACACACTTTTACCTAACGACACATTAGACCAAGTAGATCTTAACTAACTCTTAAGTGTCTAAATATCCTAACATTGAAGTTACTCCTATCATTGAAATAGGAAGGAGGAAAGCCATTTTGTCGACCCAAGAAAACACTCTAAGGAGGACTGTGTTTGATTCTGTGAGCTCACCTTTTTCACCCTTACCCATCACTTTCAAAATGAAATATGTGGGTGGTGCTAGTGGTGTTGGAGGTGCTTCATCATCCCAACCTTCAGCCTCATTGGTAATTGGTATTCTATATAGTCATCAAGTTCCTATCCAATATGCTACCAACCCTGCTAAAGTTATAAACAAATACGGTATTTTTCAGTTTGAGGAAGATGCTACGACCACCCCATGGCATGTATCTTCTCCCTTGAATCTAGCACCTTCTACTCGTCTATTACCCAAGTTTAAAGAGCATCGTCCTAATTTCTCAGGGAATGATATTGTTTCTACAAATGAACACCTAGTGGCATTTTCTAATGCTTGTCATAATATCGGGGCTAACGATAATGATACATGCATGTGCTTATTTGTCAACTCTCTTGAAGGAAAAGCAACAACTGATTTTTTTATCTCCATCCAAAAATCCTTTTCACTTGGGAAGAGTTGGTTTATTGGTTCAATTCCACTTATGGACAATCCAATAGCCCGATCGAACAGTTAAGGGAATATAACAGTATTTCTTACAAATATGGTGAGGCTATTAAGTCCTTTAACCTTCACTTCACCAAATTGTACAATCAAATCCATGAACTAATATGCCCCCAAAATCAAGCCGCTTGCATGCATTATTATAATGTGCTTCCCTATCCTCATCATCATAGGCTCGAAGAAAAGGATATTAACAATCTTGGCTTCGCTCTCCACACTTTCCTGGAGTATGAAGAGAAACTTGAAAGAACAGGTCTCCCTAAAGGAGACTCGGCCAAGCAAACAAATATGTCTGCCCTCCTACAAATTGTGCAAGATATGAACAATAGGATGATATCCTATGAACAAAAGGGGAATGTTCCCTCACTTACTCATGGGGCATCTTCTTCTTCCTCAATGCCTTTTAGGAATGAAAATGAGAACACTTTTCATCCCAGAGCCATTATGTCTCACAGTTGGTGTAACTTCTACAAATAAAATCATGAATAAAGTACTTGTGAAGTTAAGAAGAATGACAGAGATAAAATATTTGGAAAGAAACTTGAAACCACTATCGTTGTTCTAGATTGGGCAGAACCAGAAGATTTTATGATAATAAATACTAGGAACAAAAATTATGCTCCGAAAGGGAAATATGATCATCCTCATGCTTCTTCCACTCCATCCTCATCTTCACAAGGTACTAATGTACAAACTGTCAAACTTCCCGAGAATCAACGAGTTCCTTCCCCTCTTCCCTCTTCCAAGTATAACATCCTTAACCAATTGGATGTCCCTGAACAACAAAAGCATCTCAAGAATTTTATGGAAGAAAATTATTCTACCATAGACAACCTTTTTGAAGAGACGAAAGAAGAGGATTCCACTGTAAATAAGATAGGTGTAAATAATTTTAGACACCCTGTAAAAAACCCTCCATTTTTCATTTCTATAAAAATCATGGATAAGATAGCCCATTGTTGCCTAATTGATGGCAGTTTGGGTCCAAGCATAATGTCAAAAATCATCATGGAGGAGCTAGGCTTATCATGCACTAATGAAATTTCTAGAAACATGCTCGCCTATAACAGTCTACGGCAATAAACTATAGGTGAAATAAAAGACGTAAATTTAGTTCTGTGTGCACATCCCGAAATAAGGACAACCCTCAACATCCAAGTAATCAACATTCCAGTAAGAAACTATTCTATTATATTAGGAAGAGACTGGAAATCCCTAACAAGTAGATATATATCTCTTAATGGAACACACTTATTCGTTCCCCAGAATGGAAAGAATATTATATTCCTAAGAGAAGGAAGAATTTCACCATACATAGAGAGAATTCCTCAACCGAATGTAAACTATCTTGAGGAAGACTTAGGGGTGTACTCTATCTTTTCTGATGAGGGTGACACTACTCCAGAACAAATTGATTTGGAAGATGGTACGTGGCACATGTATTTCGATGGCTCATGCTCAAATGAAGGTAACGGAGTTGGAATTATCTTATACTCACCTATAGGTAAAATTAACATTTTTTCTTATAGGTTAGAGTTTGCTTGCACAAACAATTTCACTGAGTTTGAAGCCTTACTGCTAGGCATCAAAAATTCTTATAACCTTGGTTGCAGCCACCTTACATTTTTTGTTGATTCATAACTTGTTGTGAACCTTGTGCGTAAAATATATTCTCCTAGCAATAAGTTGATGAAACGATATACCCAAGTTGTTAGGATGCTTATCTCAAACCTGTTATCATTTAACATCACTTATGTTAAGAGGGAACTTAATTCAATGGTTGATAGGTTAGTTGTATTTGCTACATCTCCTACTTGGAAACTTCTACCCCAAAGGCTTGATTGTACATTTCAATATTTATATCATCCTCACATTCCTAATAATGTAGAATCATGGCAATTTTTCCCTAATGATGAAGGCATATATGCTTTCATACAAAATGAACCATTTATGCCCAAGGAAATGATATTTATGGAAGATGAAAAATTTTCAAAAGTCTTGACTCCTCTCAAAAGCACATTTTCGTTGAGTGATGTAGGCAACAAAGAAACACATAAGGAAGAGAAGTCGAAAAGGAAAGTGGGTTGTACCATTTCCTTGAACCTTGGGACATCTGAATCTCCAAAGATGGTTAAAATAGGTGCCCAATGTTTCAAAAAAGAAAAGGATAAATTCACAAAACTACTACGTGAATTTCAATATGTTTTTGCATGGCCATACGAGGATCTTCTGTTGGAAGATTGGTTCTTTTCATTGATGTCAACCCTAGTCATGGGTTTTGGACCGCAAGATTGATGAAGGTATTTGGACATGAAAGAAAATGCACATGCAGATACAACACCCATGGATGGATAGTATACATCATGTTGTTTTCGATGGTATGTGGCACGTCACGTGGATTCTCATGGTTGAGGAGAAAGGAATTTTTGAAGATGACAAAGTGAATTGAAGAAGGAAGTACATGTAGGCCCTGAAGCTAATTAAAGAAAAGAATTACAAAATAAGAAAGTGTCAGGTCGGCCCTAATGTTAAAATAAAGTGACATAAATGATATAAATAAATATCATTATACATTCATTTGATACACAAGTCAAATTTTAGAGGAAATCGGAAGTAAAGAAGGTCGGATTTCAAGGGAGGATGAAGTCTTTTGGTGATGTGTTCTAAGGTATGTTATTTTCAGGTCATCTTACCATTTTTGCTATAATTTTTTTTTCTAGAACAATTCATATGGTGAAATTGCTATGGTATTAAGAATACATATCAAAGTACATGTGGTAAAAATTTCATCTCTTTATTCGCTATAATTATGGAGATACACTCTGTGGAAGATAGGGTTTGTGACTAGTCTTGAAGTTAGTCAATAAACAGGTGTTCCGGGTAAAACAATTATAACCTCTTCATAGAGAATCCAAATGATGTGGGACAAATTTCATTGGAAAGAGTAAGGACTTTATTTTATTTTATATGAGTTTCAGAATCTGATGTTAAATATTCAACGCGGGGCATTCTGTATAAGTTCAGTCTCTTGAATAAACCAGAATTGAACAAGGTCTACCATTCTCTCTATAACTTCTTTTTGGGGAGGATTCAAGGAGAGAAAATTGGAGGATTTTTAGAGAATACATTGAGTAATATTATCTATAGGATCAGAGTACTCCAAGAATTGAAGAATTGTAGAAATTGAAGAATTCTCAGGGAGCATTATCAGGTTCTATTTGATGATTGGTTGATGGTGATGATTTAATGTAAAGTTTTATTATCTCTCATATATTCTTGGGTGGAAGGAAGGGGCAAGCATGGAGAGTTAAACTCTCAATTGATATTGAAGGATTGTATCTTCCTCTTAGAGGTTTATCCCTCCCTTTACATTTGGAAGTTGTAGCTACCTTTGGAAGTCATTACTTCCCTTGAACAATAACTATTGATTATTTCTCATATATTGTGCATGGTGTATTGTGGTGTATTGGTGTAACTCTTATAATATTGTTCATTTCCCATTGGATATAATTGAATGGTTTAAGTATAAGTTGAAAAAGGTTTTAAATTGTACTTGATACTGATTCACCCCCCTCTCAGTATCAACATCTTCGTGGTTTTGATCCCTTTCTCATACAATATGCCATTCCTATCAGGGAAGGGATAAAACCAGTTAGGAAAAAACAAAGACCAATTAACCCTGCTCTTGAAGATACTATCATAAAGGAGATGGAAAAACTTTTGAAAGTTGGTATAATATTTCCAGTTAAGTATTCTGAGTGGGTTTCAAATTTGGTTCATGTTAGGAAAACAACTGGTGAAATTTGATTATGAGTGGATTTTCGCACATTAAATAGAGCAAGAGTAAGAGATAATTTTCCTCTCCCTAATATGGAAATGATTTTGCAACAAGTTGCAGGATCACAAATAATGTCCTTACGTGATGGTTTCTCTGGATATAATCAAATCAAGGTAAAAAAGGACTGATATATAAAAAAAACCACCTTTACTGCACGCTAGGGCACATTTTCTTATGAACGCATGCCTTTTGTCTTGTCTAATGCAGGTGCCACTTTCCAGAGAGCTATGCAAATGGATTTTGACAATATGATCGATAATAGTATCCAGGTTTATCTTGATGATTTAACTGTCTATTCAAAGAATTGATTGGATCACTTTGGTCATCTCAAAAAAGTTCTCATGCGATGCAGAAAATTTGGCATTTCTTTAAATCCTTCTAAATTATTTTTGGAGTCACCAAGGGAAAGATCCTTGGGCATATCATCTCTGATTCAAGAATAAGCATAGATACCTAAAGGATTATTGCTATTATCAACCTTCTTGGCCCCACTTCCAAAAAGGAGGTTCAATCCTTTATGGGCATTATCAACTTCACCCGTACGTTTGTTCCTGATTTTTCCTTAATGGTTAAACCAATTCATAATATTCTAAAGAAAGATCACTCTTTTTATTGGAAAGATGACATAGAAAATGTCTTTATTAGGATTAAGAAAGCAATCAACTCAACACTGGTTCTGGCGAGATGGAAATTTGAGAAATATTTTATCATATACACTACTGCTACTAAGGAAGTAGTTTTTGTTGTTCTCTTACAATGTGAAGACCAGAATAAAGAAAAACTTGTAGCTTACATGAGCCAAAGTTTATCATACGATGAATTCAAGTACTCTTATATTGAGAAACATTTATTTTCTCTTGTTAAAGTTGTAGAGAATTTTTTCCACTTTATTCTAGGAAAACATACGTAGGTAAAAGTCCCTTTGCCTATGGTCAATTTTTTTCTTTCACAAACTTGTCTTTCATGGAAGCTTGCACATTGGCTTGACAAAATCCAGGAGCATGATTTAACCATCATGACTTCGAAAAAAATTAAGGGATGAGACTTATCCCTTCACTTAACATACTGAAGAAAGTGAACAACTTGATGATCAAGATGATTCTATTTCAACTCTATTTTATATTGAGAACCAAAATATTTCTATAACTAAACACCCCTGGTATAAAAAGCTGGTGTATTACTTGCAATATCATAAATTCCCAAATGATTTATATCATCATCAGAGGAGAAGACTCTGCCTTGAATCTTCCAGGTACATTATTTTAGGAGAATTTTTGTTCATAAGGTTTGTTGATGGTATATTAATTCGATGTGTGAATAATGAGGAAGCACATAAA
This sequence comes from Picea engelmannii, assembly GCA_009831015.1. Taxonomy (NCBI): domain Eukaryota; kingdom Viridiplantae; phylum Streptophyta; class Pinopsida; order Pinales; family Pinaceae; genus Picea; species Picea engelmannii. Next base: position 1,231,968 of record ML781854.1, on the reverse strand, counting down.
TTGTTACATGAAACTCATGGATCTTCAGATTATGTTATTCATGTTGGTGGCCACTTTTCTGCTAAATCCATTTCTTTTAAAATCATAATAAATGGTTACTATTGGCCTTCAATTTTTCGAGACTCTTATAAATTCGCAAGATCTTGTGACAAGTACCAAAAATTCACTGGAAAAGAGCATATTTATGCCATGCCTTTACAACCTTTCCTCTGGGATTTTCCTTTTTCTAAATGGGGCCTAGATTTTATTGGTCCTATTAATCCTTCGTCTTCCACAGGGAAGATTTTCATTTTGATAGCCATTGATTATTTCACTAAGTGGACTGAAGTTGTCCCTCTTAGACACTCGCAGGATGAACATGTAATTTCTTTCCTGGAAACTAATATATTCTCCAGATTCGGCATTCTTTTATATATTATTACAGACAATGGTCCCGCTTTCATTTCCGCAAAATTGACTCAATTTCTAACTAAGTTGGGATTCAAACATTTCACTTCATCGACTTATTACCCCCAAGGAAATGGGAAATCCAAGTATACTAACAAGAATCTGGTTAGGATCATAAAGAGACTCATTGAAGATAAGCCTCACCAATGGCATACCCTCCTCACCTACACCCTTTGGGAAGATCTCACTACTACCAAGGTAAGCACAGGTTGCACCCCCTTTCATCTTGTTTGTGGTCAAGAATCCATTCTACCTACTGAGTTGGAACTCTCCTCTCTACGTCTAATGCTACATATTGAAGAATCAAATTCTTCCAATTTCCCTCAAAGGATAAATGCATTATTAGCCTTAGAAGAACAAAGAATTTTTTTCTTGGAAAACATAAAGAGAAGAGAACAAACTATAAAGAAATATTTTAACAAACACCCAAACGCTGTCAAATTTAAGGTAAATGAGAAAGTCTTACTTTGGGACTCAACCCATGCTGACAGAGGAAGACATTCGAAGTTTTAGAAATTATGGCTAGGCCCTTTCAAAAAAAAAAAATTCCTAGGTGCAAACTCTTATCTTTTAAAGGATTTGGAAGAACGATTGTTTTCTTATAGTACTAATGGTTCCCACTTGAAATGTGACATCCCCAACATCCAACTGGGCTATACCACGTACAAATTTTTGAATTGTATGAAAATTAAAACATATACACAAAGAAACTCTTGCAGAACTTTATAAATAAAACTTTAAAACGACAAATACATTCTGTAAATGCACAGATTCATATGGAAATAACAGTAAACATATACATGCAACATAGAAATGCAATACCCATAAATATAAAGACATAAATAATAATGCAACATATAAATTAACACACAAATTGACACTTATCTTGCTAAGTATATCACCAACTGCGTCCAGACCTTCCACGAACCTCCCAGCCTTAGACCACACTGCTCATCACTCTTAGTAGTGGGTCACCCTCGAGTTGGGACTAAACTCCACCCAGGTAAATGGATTCCTAACCAGGATGATATATCTCCGACAACAGCAAAGACTCTGTCACATGTGTCAACTCAAACTAACAACCTACAGTCCCTCATTCGTCACATGCTTGTCCCACCCTAGGAAGTGTGCCCCTTCTCTACTCAACGGTCCCTCATCAGCCCCACTTCCCTTCCAGGGCTTTAGAAACATGTCGGACAGGAAGTCTTAGAGCCCTGTAGTTACAGTTCGCACCCTCGGGAATCAATTCCCATAAATTCTCTCACCTAGAGAGAAAAATTGCTCACAGGCCTAACAACCTGCCTCTTGAATATCCCATGGGTTTGACAACACGCTTCTTCAATGCAGCTCTGAAGATAACCAGGTATAGATACAGGTATGGGTATGGATACAGGTACATGTATGGATACAGGTACATGTATGGATACAGGTACAGGAAGGTACAGAGAACAACTAAATGAGTGAGTGAATGATCATGGAATCATTGAATGAATGAATGAATGAATGGCCAAATGAACTAAGTCCAATCTATATGTATGCATGTTTCTAACTTGACACTTGTCATGTTGGGAGCTACTTTGGCCCACTTGTTCCCAAACTTAGAACTTAGGATAAAATAAGTATCCATACTTTATTCTTTAAGGAATATTAATATAATATTCATTTTTGGCTTAATCTCCCTAGCTTATTCATTGTCCTTAACATTTATCCCCCCTTTCCCTAAATAGTGGAGCTTACTCCCCCATACTCTTTTATCACGGTCAGTCTACATGTAACGATGTATTATATTAATGATGAGACATATACAAAAATAGGCTCACTGGCCTTTAACCTCTAGGATATTTGGCCTAAGTCAAAACATAAGCCTCCTAGCATATAATAACTGGCTCGCCAGCCTATAAAACACAACATATACACAAAGGCTCCCTGGCCTCAAAATTGCGCGCAATTAAGTTTGTTGAGTGCGATATCCCGAAATGTGCACACTTCATCATTTTAGTGTGCAATACATGTGTGCACTATACCATGGAAGGTGTATAGAAAATTGATATCAAACAACTCATCAGCTTAAGTACATTTTCATTTACATTTACAGTTTGGGTTCGTCCCAAGGGTATTACAATCCCCTCTGTTAAGCCCTAATATTGGCTCATTACCCCTTAATTGGGGCATATTATATTAGTAATGTTATTTTATTTATGTTGGATTTAGGCCATTAGTTGTAATTATACCTCCTAGTCTCCTATATATACCAAGGAGACATTTTCATTTTGAATCATCTTGTACTTGAACATTTAAGTGGGGTAAAAGGAGGTTGCCCCCTCAAAGAGGCTTATTATCTGAAATTGTCAATTTTTTCAAGGCGTTGAGTACCTTTTTCTGAGGTTTTTCTATGCTATATTGATATTTGGTTCTTAACATATGGTATCAGAGCTCAAGGTATTGGGGTTTCGCTGCTACATCTGAGACACCTTGGAATTTTCACTATAATTGTTTTTCTACAATGTTTCAGAAGGAACGGATTGGAGGATATTTATTAGACGGATCAAGGTACGTTGGGTTAAAAATTCATCTCCTGAGTCCTTATACTTTCGGAGATACAGTATGTACAAGATAGGGTTCTGGAATCATCCTGAATGGAATCATTGCGTAATTTTTGCTATAAAAAAATTTATGTAATGTTTCAGACCCTGAAATCTGGAGGATATTTACATAAATTAGTAAGTTATTTGTGGTAAAATGTTTAGCTTCTGGGTCATCTTAAATTTTTCGATACACCCTGTGTAAGATAGGGTATCTGACTAGTCCTATTGACTAGTCTCAAGAAGGTGTTCCAGGTAAAACAATCATAACTTCTTCCTAGAGTATCCAAATTGAGTGGGACTAGTTTCATTGGATCATGGATAGTCCATAGTATTTTTGGTGCAAGTTTTAGAACTTCATATCAATTATTTTGTGTGGGGCACGCTATACAAGTGAGATCTCTTGAAAAGGCCAAAAATCAGCAAGTTGTGGGGAAGATACCGTAAATTCCATTTGGCACATCCAATTTTGATCAGACCTGTGGAATTACAGAGAAGAAATATTAGAGAACTAAATAAAATAAAGTTTCATACCCATAAGGGCTGAAACTTTGGAGATACAACAAAAGAAATATTGTCTAGCAGAACCACCTCAAAATCAAGGTTCAAAAGTGATACTTGGCCAACAGGCCACCAAAAAATGGAACTTCTACACCAAATAAGCCTCCATAAAATCCTACTTGGACTCTTGATGAAGGTGAATAAATGAGTAGGGACATAAATGAACTACAAAAGAATATGTATTCAATGGAAGCTATGTTGGATACTAAGATGGATGGTTTAAAAGGGGATATCATGGAAGTATTGAAAATTTTCGTAACAGAGAAGACACCTGAAAGTGAAAATGCATCCCATGAAATTCAAGATGAGGACACAAGGAAGGTGAATCAAGAATGGAGAAACTCCAACTTTGGTTTGAAGGCCAACCACGTTCCTAAGATTGATCTGAGGAAGTTTGATGGAAAGGACCCAATCACATGGATACTTTAGATGGAGCAATTCTTTGATCTCCATAATATGCCACATACACAAAAGGTACGAATTGTTTCTTTATATTTAGAACCTAATCAATTTGTATGGTATCGATGGCTTTGTTCTTGCAAATCACTCGTCACTTGGACAATTTTCACAAAAGAAATGATAGCACGCTATGAGGATACAAGGATCAATACCATCTTTAGCCAATTGATAAATCTCAAGCAAAAGGGCTCAGTTACCAAGCACATTGAGAAATTCCAAAGATTGAATATAAAGGTAATCGATATTCCATATGAGCACTTGATTGATGTATTCATAGGAACTTTAAAGGATAACATTCAACATGAGGTTCACCTTTGGGAACCCAAATCATTGGAGAATGCATTTAAGGTGGCAAGAAATGTTGAAAGTAAAAATATGGCTATGGCTACTAGAAGAACCAATCCTAACATCTATAGAGAGAACAATGCTCCTTCTTATAAAACAACTCAACCTACAAGGTTGACACCTCAACAATTGGAGGAAAGAAAAGAAAAAGGTTTATGCTTTAATTGTGACAGCAAGTATAGTAAGGGACATAAGTGTGGTGAGAAGAAATTATTCTACATAGATTGTGAAGAGG
>ML781854.1:1204219-1224093 GCA_009831015.1 Picea engelmannii | reverse complement strand
TTAATTGGGGCATATTATATTAGTAATGTTATTTTATTTATGTCGGCTTTAGGCCATTAGTTGTAATTATACCTCCTAGTCTCCTATATATACCAAGGAGACATTTTCATTTTGAATCATCTTGTACGTGAACATTTAAGTGGAGTAAAAGGAGGTTTCCCCCTCAAAGAGGCTTATTATCTGAAATTATCTTTTTTTCAAGGCATTGAGTATTTTTTCTGAGGTTTTTCTATGCTATATTGATATTTGGTTCTTAACACCCTCCCCTTATTTATGCACTATCCTCAGTGCATTATGTACACATATACAACCAAAATTTAAAAAATCCTCAAAAATATGTGGGCATTCTGCCCGCATTGCATCCTCATGCTCCCAAGTAGCGTCCTCAGGACCGTACTGGGTCCATTGGACCTTTATAATCCCTATGGCTCGATTATGGATTTGTTTAACTTTTCGATCCATAATGTGTACCAAATGTACTTGGAAAGCGTCTTCTTTCTCCACATGAATCACATTCCAATCAATAACATGATTAACATCAGGTATATATTTCTTAAGAAATGATACATGAAATACATTATGAATGGTCATTGATGTAGGCAAGGCAAGCATGTATGCTACAAGCCCAATCCTCTCTAGGATTTCAAACAGCCCACAATAGCGAGTTTCCAACTTTGAACAATTTCCCAACTTCAGGGAACTTTTGTTGGCCTTCACTTTCAAGAATACATGGTCCCCCACTTTAAATTCCCTGTGAGTTCTTCCCTTATTAGTATAGTTTTTCTTCTTGTCTTGGGAAGCCTTTAAATTTTGTTTTATTTTCAACATTTTCTCCTCCATTTCCCTAAGTAAATTTGGTCCAACCACTTCTCTATCTATTGGGTTATCCCAACTTACCGGTGTGTTGCACCTTCTTCCATAAAGTGTCTCAAATGGGCTTATCTTTAGAGATGCTTGGTACCCATTGTTATAAGCAAACTATACTAAGTGTAGGTAGTCTTCCCATTTTTATGGTTTATCCATCACATACATCCTCAACATATCCTCAATCACTTGATTCACCCTCTCTATTTGTCCATCTGATTCTGGATGATAAAGTGTACTAAAATTCAAATTTGTTCCAAATCCATTAAATAATCCCTTCCAAAAATTTGAGGTAAATTTTGGATCTCTTTCAGACACAATTATCTTGGGTATACCATGTAATCGAGCAACTTCTCTCATATAAACATCAACAATTTTGGTTGCCTTTTGAGTGAGCTTTACTAGAATAAAATGGATTGTTTTAGTAAGCTTATCCACCACTACCATGATAGAATCATGTTGCTTGTTTGTTCTGGGAATTTTGGTGATGAAATCCATTGTTACAACTTTCCATTTCCCCTCAGGAATGGGTAATGTTTGTGGGAAACCAGATGGGTGTTTATTCTCATCTTTTACCTTTTGACATTCCAAACATTTGGCAATAAAATCAACAACTTATTTCTTCATTCCTGGCCAATAATATTGGCTCTTGACAGCTGGAATAGTTTTCCGATAACATGGGTGCCCAACATAAGGTACATTATGCATTTATCTCAATATCAGATTTTTTAATTTCTAGGAATTTGGTACATAAATTATGCCCCTGTATATGAGAATTTCATCATTTTCTAGCTCATAGTCTTCAATTTTCTTCCGCAAAATACCTTGTTGTAATTTTTTCACTAATTCCTTGTATTGAAAATCTGATTTTGTAGCTTCCAAAATTCTATCTTTCAAATATGATTGGTACATGCTAATGGTTGTAGCATGCAACTCATGCACTCTTCTTCTGAGTGCATCAACCACTTTGTTCTCTTTCCCTTTGATATGCTATCAAATTCATATTCACTGAGAAATTATAACCATTTGCTTTGCCTAGCATTTAGAGTTGGATGATCAAATAAATATTTCAGACCATATGGTCTGTCCTCGGCTCAAACCTTTTCTCCATGAGGTAGTGTCTCCATTTCCTCAAGGCATGCACTATGGATTCCAACTCCAAATCATGATTGGCATGGTGTCTTTCATGCTCCTTCAAATTCTGTGATTCATAACATACAACAAATCCATTTTTACTGAGGTCTCCACCAAGTCCTTCTTTACATGCATCTGTGCATACAATGAATTCTTCATTTGGATATGCAATCCTTAAAATTGAAGAACTAGTTAATAATTGCTTCAAGTGTTGGAAACTCTTTTCACAATTCAATGTCCATTGAAACTTCACACCCTTCTTTTGCAAGGAAGTGATTGGGTGTGCAATCTTTGAGAATCCTTCAATAAATATCCTATAGTAGTATGCAAGGCCCATGAATGATCTGACCTCTGTCACATTCTTTGGAGTTAACCATCCTCTAATGGCTTTTATATTGTCATGATCCACTGCTATCCCATCCTCTGAAATGATAAGTCCCAAATAATGAATTTTCTTCTGATAAAATGAACACTTTCTTAATTTGGTATACAATTGATGTTCCCTTAATACTTGTAATACCATCCTCAAGTGTTGTTCATGCTCTTCCTTTGACTTAGAATATATAATAATTTCATCTAAAAATACAATGACAAACTTATATAAGTATTCTCTGAAAATACCATTCATTAAACACATCAAGATAGCTAATGCATTTGATAATTCAAAGGGCACCATTGTGAACTCATAATGACCATACCTTATTCTGAAAGAAGTCTTGATGATGTCTTCTTCTTTAATTATTACTTGATGATAACCTGACCTAAGATCAATCTTGGAGAATATTTTTTCATCTTTTAGATGGTCAAAGAGGTCATCGATCATTGTCAAATGATACTTATTCTTCATAGTTACCTTGTTTAACTACCTAAAGTCAATGCAAATTCTCAATGTTCCATCATTTTTCTTCACAAATAAAACTGGGGCACCCCAAGGTGACACACTTAGGCGTATATACCCCTTCTTCGGGAGCTCTTCAAGTCGCATTTGCAACTCCTTCAATTCTGGTGTACTCATCCTGTATGGAGTCTTGGATATTGAAACTACTTGAGGCATCAAATTTATGGAGAAATCAATCTCTTTTAGGGGGTAGTCTTGGTATTTCCTTAAACACATCTTCAAACTCTTTTAGGACTGCATAATCTTCAATATTTGACACCTTATATTTAGGTGTCTCTTATATATGTTCTACAAATATTTGACACCCTTTTCTATAACATTTCTTCATTTGCAATGCTGAAATTTCTCTTATGGTTACTGCCCTAAGAATTCCCTACATTGTCCTTAGGTTTCCTTCCTCATCCAAGCAACTAAATTCCTTGTTATGATAATCTAGGATAGCATGATTTTGGTCCAATCAATCCATCCCAATTAGACAATCATAGGAACCTAAAGGAAAGAGGTTAAAATATCCCCTGGTGTTCAGCGCATTCATGTCCATAGGACATGAATTAACCATCTTGTTGGATCCGCCTTTGTTTTTTCTAGCCTGACTCAAATTTCATGTCTTAATGCTCGAAATCGAAAGGTGGTTTTCATATTTTCCGTCTGTGGTTTAAAAAATTCTGAAAACTTATCATGCAGCAGCGATGATTATTGTACTCTCGAGGTGAGTTCTACCTTTCGTCCATGAATGTCATTCAATCCAAAAGATGATATAACCACCAAGTACAAGATTGTCATTCAATCCAGAATGCACAAAGTAGCATCCAGGCCACGACTACTGCCATATTATGATATGGTCCGATGGGCACTAGACCATGTGGACATACCAACCAAAACCATCATGAATGAGCAGAAGGTCACCATCGGGACTTTCAGGCCTGAACATCTGCAAGCCATGTATAATTTGCCCACAGCGTCCRACTTTACATATGGTGTTGAATTCTTGGACGAGTTCAAAAAGAAGGAATGTGTGCAGTATGATAAAACCATGTCTAGCTTAATAAAAGATTTGGTTTCGCACTCTGCGAAGTTCAAGGCAGACAGTCATGGTATATATTCAATAGCTTCCTTAGAACCATAGTACAAGTATGTAGCTATGATGACATGCATATTATACGGGAGAGAGGACACCTCACATTTCTTTCTTCCATGGGTGCCTCTAATATTTCGAGTTGTCGAAGGTTGTTCCTTCAACTGGGTGAAAATGTTGTCTGATAGTTTCACCAGTTGGGTCACAGAGTATCGGGCGCAGAAAGAGAGTGGAAAGACTTCTTCATTTTTCATGTCTGCATACATTATGGACGTCGTGTGTTTTTTAACACCATTTCCCTTAATGAGCTGGAGTTGGACTCCAGCAGAGGACGAGCCTATCCACGTCTATCATGCGAAATTGTGGAAAAACAAAGCAGCATATTTCATATACGAAATCTTCAACTGGGTGATGGTACCACTGCATGTCACTATTTTCAGCCACCCGCCACCCAGGATCTCGAATAGTATAGTAAAGAATTTGAGCAGCATAGCTAACTGGTATGTAGAAGCCGAATTCTCATATCTCAGAGTTTTCGAGGCTTCTGTTCCCCCGCATGCATTACCATTATTCATTCTCGACAAGCTGGCTTGTCGTGAGGTTGCTAGACAAACAGTAATCGATAGCATCAGCAAGGAGTTGAAGGGATACTCGAAGAAGGTATGGCCACCTTTTCCTGTTCATTTGAACTCATATTATTTAGTAGATTTTGATCATGCTAAAGCTGAGGCAGCAACCCTAGAAGACCTAAATTTGGTCCTTATTGAATACAAGAAGCACGATCCGCAAAGGGTCGTGAGTAATCATTTGGCCAGTTGCGGACTCAAGAGATTTGAGCATGAAAATTCGCCCTTGGATGACATTTTCTGAGGCGCACGATCTTATGTCGAGATTTTGGCTCGGATACAAACATTGGCACCTGAGGAGAGAGCCGATGTTCTGAAGTTCCAAGAACATCGATGCAGTTGTCTTCCCGCAGTGTTGCAGGGTGAGAATCCGAGTACAGCGGAGGCGAAAAAAAAAGATGTCGAAGGCTCCAAGGATGTGACTCCCAATCAATAAAAACATCAGGACAAAGGAGAGAAAAGTAAGAGTCTAAAAGCAGAGATAAAGACTCCCAACCTGTCGAAGAAGTAGATTCTAGCTACTACTCAGGGACAATCAGCGAAACAAATCGGAGAGCCTATCACATCAGTTACTCCCTTGCATTTAACTCAGGGAAATATTGACGCAGGATGGATTTTCAATGAAGAGTTTATGCCTATAAGGGTGGAAGAGCTCCCTCCGAATGAGTTCTTCTTCGATAAGAAGAGAAAGGCAGTGGTAAAGAGGGAATTCTATCAGGAAGGAGAGTCAACAGCCAAGAAATACAAAGTTATAACTGATGGGAAAGACAATAGGAATGAACAATTCGCGACTGAAATAGCAGGGACATTAGGATCATATGCCACAGCGAACCAATTTTCAGTCGGGGTCTTAAAAACCCAGTTGAAATGAAAGAATCGCCTCATCAAGACCTTGGAAGCCAGACTAGCCACAGCAGCAAAGGCTGCCAAAGACTAGGCAAGTGTAGGAATAGAGAAAGCTAGGTTGGCCGATAAAAATGAGATAGAGCTGCTCAAGACTAAGATCGAACAAGCACAGCTGGCGGTTCGGGATGGTCAGATGCAAGCGATCCAGCAAAAATATTTGATCGAACAGTTGCAAGCTAGGGTGGAAATCGTCGAAAGCAAAGTGATAAATATCGGGATGTTCCAATCCCAAGCGATGGAGATTCGAAGCAGAGTCTCTGTGGCCCAACGAAATTTTCTCACCAAGGTGGAAGTGATTCAAGACAACTGCTTGTTGGTTAATCAAGTGTTGGAGAATCTAATTGCTAGAGAAAGGGAAGTTGGAGTAGCACGGGTCGCCTTCCAAGAGGATTTGATAGCCACAAACAATAGGGATTCGGGAAGTACTCCTAGGTTCACCATTTCGGAGTAGACCAGAGGAAACATTCTATTGAAAGAATGGGAGCACAGCATCTCGGAAGGCAAGTTGCAAGACAAGAGAGTAACGAAATCCTTAGAGGAGGCTTTTAGCTCTATAGATGGTAGTCTGTTAGGCATTGATAGTGGAGGTAATGCCGAGGCATTGGTTCAATGAATATGCCAAAAATCTCACTTGATCTAAGTGAAAGAGAGGAAAGAGATTCAGCCGAGATCTCACAAGTGACTATGGTGGACATAGTCCAAATAGACAAATGTATGATTAAACCAAGCGTGCAATTATGCGCTATTGACATCATAGACAGACAGATGGAAGACAGGATGCCACAATTAACCCGAGATTGTTACTCTTTTGAAGCCAACTGTCAAGAAGAACCGTCAAGGTTGATATCTCGACTGGTTGAAAGATGTGTCACATGTACCGAGCACGTGCGAGGACAAACCTCTGGCACCAAGTGAAGATAGAGAAGAAGAAATGGAGCGATTGCTCTCCTCCCTATCATAACTAAAAGTTTTCCAACGATTGAGATTCCATATTATTGTAAAATTGTATAAATGTACCATAGAAAGAAAGAAAAGTGGTTGGATCTTTTTGTGTTGATTGTAACAGAGTTTTTACATTTTGAGAGTTAATACAAAGAAAATCTTAAGATTCTCAATTCCGTCACGACCGTGTTATGAGTTTGTTTCCTTGTATCTCATATTTCGTTTCATTTCATATTCATAACTGATGAATGCTTCGTTATAATTTAGTACGACCACTACTATAGCGAATGAATTTTGGTTTTCTATATTGTTTACTTTTTTTCCTCTGTACCAGCTATCAGCAGGTGTAAGACCAGTCAACACTTTCAAAATTCTATATATATATTATGCTTCATCGGGTTATTTCCTTACAGCTTTCTTCTTCTATTTATACGTGATATTCTCCCTTGATAGGAGCCTTACTCGATAGACAGCTAAATGTTTTCTCCCACCTCATACAATTTTATTAAAATATAACCCAGTTACAAGAAAGAGCCTTTGATTTGCAACCCGTTTTTATTCCTGAAACCGCAAACTCTCTTTTATACGACCGAATTGAGACAGCACTTAAATTTTCCTTTTGAGGTTTTATTATTTTATTGCTCCTCCATGACTGTCCCTATACCAACAAAACCCAATATCGAACCTGGATTATCAAATCAAACGCACATTTCCCTTAACCTTTTTGATACCATTCTTAAAATAGCCACCTCCCGGGTTGAACTCAAACATTCATGGGCAGCAATTGAACAGGATATAAACATCCAGGAACATTTGGAAGCTAGAAAACGCCAACGCCGAAATCTTCCCTAGTTTCCCTTGCCAAAGGTTGACGTTTCTCTCTTATCTACCCTTTACCCACTTTCGGATGCCTAGACACTGTACTTCTAAGCCTTAAGTACAGACTCTGGAACAACATATTTTTGGTGCCTTTGCTGGGGACCGAAGTTACGAAATCTTTTTCCCTGGGAAAACGACATTTGTTTTTCATTGAAAGTGTTACCCTTTGATAGTGAACAAAGAGTACACACCTTTTTAAGGATTTTCAATCTTTCACTTGGCGACTCCACGAATAATAAATTGGCATCCAGTCGAAGGAATACCAGACAAAACCCAGATGGTAAGCAGATTACACCTGTTAACGATCCCGAGAAGATTCTAAAGGCGAGAGTCTCTCTTAAGCCAACCGTTGCAGTCTACAAACTTAAACCCCCACAACTGAAGACTAAAAGTTCTTCTGAACCCTCAATTTCACTCATTCCTCTCTTTGATACTAAAGATTTAACATCAAACTGCTCCGAAGTTAGGAGTGGGATTCATCCAACAGTCCCCTTAGTACACAAAGGAAAGGGCCCTCTTGAAAGTTCATCGGCAGTTGACATACCATCTTTCATTCAGTTAAATTTCCCGACCTCACCTAATTCTGAAGAGTGTGTTATACATTCGGTTTCCACACCCGTCGGTTCTCCCGATTTCGTCTCTTGCAAATCTGAGGAACTAAGTCCTCGCATTATTTATCATTCATCGTCGGATTTTCCTCTTCACGAAGAAAATAAAGATTCACTTTTAATTTTATGAAACCCCCTTTACGACTTTCCACTAATAACGATGGCAGCCGCCGGAGGAGGAGGTGGAGGGTTTATCTGAGGAGGAGGGGGAGGAGCTCTTGTAGGAGGAGCTGGAGGCCAAGGGCATGCCCCCCCTCCCATAGTGTTTGTGAAAGTTGCAGCAAGATACGCTCCCTTAGTATTTCCCATCCCTCTGCACGACATTCCCAAAAACTATATAAAAAAATTTCCAAAATTCACGGGGGAAGGGGATTTGACCGCGGCCGAACACATTAATTTCTTTGATCAATTTGCAGATATCCTAGGTATCAAACATGAGGACGTATATTCGAGACTTCTTGTCCAAACCTTCGAAGGCCAGGTCTGAACTTGGTTTCGGAGCCTACCTGCAGCATTTATCTTGTCTTATGACGCTTTGGAATATGTTTTCCTCAGACAATGGGGCCAGAGAAAAGACCATCTATATTATTTAACCGAATTTGGGTCTTTAAGGAAAAAGAATTCAGAAACAGTCATGGAATTTATTCAAATATTCAACAAACTGCATAACAAAATCCCAGCCGAGGTTAAACCGTCCCAACCCGCAGCCAAAGTAACTTTCGTCAGGGATTTCGAACCGGATTTTGCACTCCTTTTGCGAGAAAGAAGGGGAGCCACCCTAAACTGAATGCAGGATGATGCTATAGAAATTGAGTCTAATATGATGGCTTTTGGTAAGCTTAAAGCTAAAGTAGAAACAACAAACTGGGAGACTAAATGCTTTAGAGAACAAGCAGGTCTATCAGGGTCTAATAGATCCACAGATGATAGGGTAGACGATATGGCCAGAGTAATTAAAGAATTGTCTAATAAAATATCCAGAATGGAGCTCGAACAGGCCAAAGATAATTATTTCCCCAAAAAGGATTTCAAGAGGAACCCCAACCCCCCGAACCAGCAAAGACAAATAAAAAACGAAGATCAAAAAATACAAGCTCCCCTAAAGAACAAAAATTTTATAGGAGCGAACGATTTTCAAGACTTCAGAGATTCGGATAATGATGTCACGAACTTCGGTGATGACTGCACACAACCATATCTGACTCGAGAATATTATGAAAAATCTCTAAACACTCAACAACCGTCGAATAAGGGTGAAGAAAGTGATCATATTGACCTTTGTGAATCTCAACAAGAAACTGAGATGATAATGGATGAGATCCAACCCAAGTACAACTTAAGATCTAAGAGTAAGCCCACCTCAACTACTCAACCCAAGAAAATCCTCCAAAGAGGTCAAGCTTATGAGCCTACTCCGGAAGAGACCTTATTACCCAACAGCAAAGTGAAAGTATTAAGCACACAAGGGTCCGAAGTGGGAAAAGTTGGGCCTCAAGCACAAGAAACCGAAACGGAAAATAAAATTATGCCTTCAACCAGGACCATGAGTGATAAAGCAGTCCAGACAAATAAATCAGAAAGGAAGGATTCAGAAGTCTCAACCAAAGAAACAGATAAGGTGAGTGGAACTTTCAATTTTGAAAATGAGATAAATAAAATTAAGATACCAATCCCTCTAGTAGAATTAGCAAAAAATCTCGTTTATCGGAAGCAGATTACCAAAGTGATGGGTGTCTCGGAGCTAGAAAGTCAGTCTGACGTTTTAAACCTGGAAGATGACAAACCTAACATCACTTTTGGTCCACATTTTGAAGGGGCCAAAGATACCATTGCTCCCTTTTATATCACTTTAAATGTATATGACCAATTGCTACATAATTGCATGTTAGACTCTGGAGCCTCCCATAACGTTATGCCTAAGATTATCATGGACAAATTGGGTCTTCAGATCACCAGACCTTATGGAGACCTTTACTCTTTTGAATTGAGAAGGGTTACATGTATGGGAATGATAAAGGACTTAGTAGTTACCCTAGCACAGGTCCCGGTTAAGAGTATCCTGATGGATGTGGTTATTGCAGATATTCCCCCTAAGTATGGCTTATTGTTGTCTAGGTCATCTGGAGCCAAATTGGGGGGTTCTCTTCAACTGGATATGACGTTCGCCACAGTTCCTGTGTTTGGTGGTCAATTTACTCGGTTGTACAGAGAAACGAGATTATCATTTACAGTGAGTGACCCTCAAAACCCGAACAATTTCCCTATTTACATTGTGGACCAAGATTTAGGAAATTGTATCTTGTCTTTTGATGATGGTCTAGATGGTTGTCCAGAGGAAAACGATATAGAGCAGGAAGAGTCAAGTTACATGACAGAGGATCTGTGTAGCACCGGTGTCTGGAAAATGTATTTTGACGGTGCCTCATCTTGTGAAGGGGTCGGTGCAAGAGTACTTTTAGTGGCTCCGGAAGGAAAGTTCGTTGTTCCTTTTTCTTACATATTGCAGTGGGATATAGATTATACTAACAACGTCTGTGAATACGAAGCGTTGGCCTTAGGATTAGAGGCTGCCAAGAAGTTAAAAATAAATAACTTAGAGGTATACGGAGATGCAGAGTTAATAGTCAAACAGATAAATCGACGATACAAAGCCAAGCATCCCAGATTAAGATTATACAGAAATTGTGCCTGGGATCTCATGGAAAACTTTTTCTCGTCTGTAAATGTCCACTCCATCCCACGCGCTGAGAATTTACATGTTGATGCATTGGCTAAAGCAGCTTCAACCTTCTCTCCTCCCACGACTTTCAAATTGAAGTATCACATTGAAATCAAACATAGATCATCTATACCAGACAATATCCAGCATTGGCAGGTCTTTGAGGATGACGAACAAATTAAGAAATTTCTTGAAGCAGTGGGTGAATTCTCTGAAACTCATGCAGACCAATAAAATCAAAATGACCTGATATAGATCATGCAAGAAGGGGAGGATCCTAAAGCTTTCCGAGAAAAAATTGTGAATCATCGTATGCTAGTCCTCAAAAACAACCAGATTCTGAAAGGATTGATTCCTTTAGAAAGACTTTTTGATCAAAACGACGTACCTGTAAAATCCACTTTACAACCCCAACCAAAAGAAGTGGAGGACTATGATATAGGAACTGAAGAAGAATCCAGGATGGTAAAAATATCCAAGTTCCTCCCTCCCGAAATAAAAAGTAAGTATAAAGACCTATTCAGACAGTATAAAGATGTTTTCGCCTAGTCTTATGATGAGTTAAGAACATATGACACTTCCGTAATTGATCACAAGATACCTTTAAAGCCTAGGGTCAAACCATTTAGGCAAAAGCTTAGGCAAATCAACCCCATTTTTTTACCTATGATCGAAAAAGAAGTTAAGAAACTTTTAGACGTGAAAATAATAATACCTCTGAGATATTCAGACTAGGTAGCAAACCCGGTCTCGATCAGGAAAAAGAATGGGGAAATCACACTGTGTGTGGATTTCTGAAACTTAAATAAGTCGTCTCTCAAGGACAACTATCCGCTGCCCAAAATGGACCATGTGTTAGAAAAGGTAGTTGGAGCCAACCGAATGTCTATGATCGACGGGTTCTCTAGTTATAATCAAATCGCCATGAATGAACAAGACAGAGAAAAAACTACTTTCACCACACCATGGGGTACGTTCATGTATGACAAAATGCCTTTTGGTTTGATGAATAAAGGGGCCACATTCCAGCACGCTATGGACATCACTTTCATAGGAGAAAGGGATAAGTTCGTAGTCATTTACCTCAACGATTTGACGTTTTTCTCTAAAACCGACGAAGAACACTTGATACATCTTAAACAGACTTTCAAAAAATGCCGCAGGTTTGGTCTATCTTTAAACCCAAAGAAATCACATTTCGCCATGCGTGAAGGTAAGATTTTGGTTCATATCGTATCTAGGGATGGAATCAGGATTGATCCTAAGAGGATTGAAGCAATAGATACTATAAATATTCCCAGAAATGTAAAAGAGATTCAATCTTTCTTAGGAAGAATAATTTTTTTACGAAGATTTATCTCGAATTTTGCTGAGATTGTAAAATTGATCACAGGTATGTTGAAGAAGGACAGCGAAGTAAAATGGACAACCGAGGCCAAAGCATCGTTCGCGCATATTAAGAAATTCATAAGCGAGGCACCTGTGTTAGCAAGCCCCGACTATCTAAAAGATTTTCTTATATTCTCATTTTCCTCCAAACACACTATCGCCGCAGTACTCCTACAAAAGAACGAAGAAGGTTTCGAACAACCAATCGCCTTTTTCAGCAAGAGCCTTAGAGACGTGGAATTGAAGTATGATATAATAGAAAAACAAGTGTACGCCATGGTAAAAGAATTAAAGGCATTCAGAACGTATGTACTACACTCAAAGATAATTGTGTACGTGCCTACCAGTTATGTGAAAGATATATTGGTACAACTAGACAGTGATGGAAAAAGAGGGTGATGGCTCGCCAAAATCCAAGAATTTGATCTGGAATTCAAACCGACCAAATTGATAAAAGGGCAAGGCCTGGCCAAACTCTTAGCTGAGTCTAATTTCAGAGCCCTAGATATCAATTGCCTATAGGAAGGCGACGAAGACACGAACCTAAACGAGATGAATGAGGAAACAGGCCCAAACAAGATCAAAGAGAAGTTCATATCATCAGGCTGGTACAAAGACATAGTGTCATACCTTCTAACTCTAAAATGCCCAAATGAGCTATCACCATCTAAAGCCAGGACTTTAAAACTCCATGCAGTTAAATATTGTATCGTCGAAAGTCAGCTATATTGGAAAGATCCACTCGGTTTCCTGCTAGTCTGTTTAGTCGAATCGGAAACTCAGCGGGTTATAGATGAATTTCATGAGGGAATCTATGGGGGGCATCACGCTTAGAGAGCTACAGCTTACAATATTATGAGGGTTGGGTACTACTGGCTAAAACTTTTCTCGGGCGTTAATGCCAAAGTCTGTGCCTGCAACCCTTGTCAGTTATTTGCAGGTAAACAGAAGCTCTCGGGACTGCCTTTAGTTCCAGTCAAATCTGAAGCCTCATTTCAGTAATGGGGTCTAGACTTCATAGGAGAGATTAATCCCCATTCCATTGCTCAACACAATTGGATCTTAACCGCAACAGATTATTTTACTAAATGGGTGGAAGCCATTCCAACCAAAAGGGCAACAGGCTCGGTGGTAATCGATTTTTTAGAAGACAATATTTTGTCTAGATTTGGTTTCCCCCGAAAGATAGTTACTGACAATGCCCAGGCCTTTAAATCTATGGCTATGATCAGCTTCTGTCAGAAGTATAACATCGTTCTCGGCCATTCCACGGCATATTACCCCCAGGGAAACGGATTGGTTGAATCATCTAACAAGAGCCTGGTAAATATAATCAAGAAAGTATTGGATGAAAATAAAAGGTCTTGGCATGTGCACTTAAAATATGCATTGTGGGCGAATCGCATAAGCACAAAAAGGTCAATCGGCATTTCTCCTTTTCAGATGGTATATGGGACCGATGTTGTGCTACCTATAAACCTAGCGCTCCCAGTGATGAAGTTATGGAAAGATCAAAATGAAGAACCCAATCATGTCACCAGAAGGATAAATCAACTGATCAAGGTTCAACGGCATAGAGTCGAAGTAGATGAAAAGATGCAGAAGTACCAAGATGACATGAAGACATTATTCGACGGAAGAGCAAAGGACAAAAATTTCCTCCCACGTGATTTAGTGTTAAGGAGGGATGCAAGAAAGGAAGAAGCAGCAAAACATGGTAAATTTGACCACCTCTGGTATGGACCATTCAGAGTCTCGGCTCTGGAGGGAAAAAAATCCTTCCTACTGGAAAATATAGACGGTGAAGTCCTCAACTCCCCTGTCAACGGGCGGTATCTGAAGCATTATATGACGTAACAGTCGCCAGATTCAAAAAAAAAAAATTATATATATTTTGTGTACATATAGATATTTTTCAATTAAGCATTGCTCTTGATTTTCTTTTGTCTTTCATGAACTTTCGACACCTTTCGGATAGCCCCGATAATCTTTGTATTTGCCTCTTAGAAGATTCCATCTGCATACAAAACAAGCAGGAGAAGTAAACTGAAAGTTGATGTCAGAAATAAATCCACTTAAACAGGTGATACCCAAGGAATTTCATATTGTGCAAAGAAATTGAAATGAAAAGGTAAAGATGAGATTTCCCAAAAGACATGTCCTAAAGGACTATTAAAGAAAACCGAGGTAACCTCATTCAAACAGCAACATCAGCTGAACTGATAAATAATAGAGTTGTTTCTTGGTTTAATCGTCTATGAAAATTAAGACAAATTAAATGATTCACCCAATTTAAATGCAGTCAGTCAAAGTAAAGTATCCCCGAAAAATATCTACAAGAGTCAGTTTTGAATTTTTGACCTCTGTATTTTCAGTCAGTAAGTCACTACCTGTCATCCTTTTTATCTTCGGGTTTACCTTTTAAAAAGTCACCATCTTTCCATTTCATATAAGAAGGGATAAGAGTTTTTCGTTTCAACCTCGTGAGCTTCAAAGCAGATTGTGGAAAGAAAGAGGGTCTTCACAACTACTCGATCCCCTGCTAAACGAAGGAACGTTTAAAGTGATCCTAACTTTCCTATGTTTTTCAACGACATCGGAGGATTGAAGCTTGCTCAAATAGAGTTCCCTAAGAAAGTTGTTTTCCCTTTTTCCCTAAGAACGAAGGTGTCGTGAAGGTCAAGGGAAGGTTGGTACCGAGTAATCAAAGTAAGTTGACAGACCTATAATGAAAAATATTACACAGATATCAGCCCTGATACAAACTGATTGCCCCCTTCTTCGCGCTCTAAAAAGAAAATTATAAGACAGGTGGTGAAAGGAAATTCAGAAATGATTGCCCCCACCTAGTCCAAGAGATGATGAAAGGAAATTCAGAAATGATTGCCCTCGTCTCAGCATTTAAATGCATAAATATATTCCGAAGCGGTGAAAGGAAATTCAGTAAAAGGGGCCAAATAACTTCATCGGGGTACTGAACAGGGTCGTTGGCAGTGAAGCAATATCTGAGATATCTATAAGGCTGTTATACATGAATATCACTCTACTCCGGTAACCAATTCTTTTTAAAAACCTGATCTACATTCCAAGTTCAAACGGGACTTCCCAATTAAAAACATATAATCTTCTTCTTTTGATACAAGTTTATAGCCGCATGATCTATTGGGTCTCCTAGAACTATTTTGATTGTCTTAAAGCAGACCTGAATTTAGTAGCGGGAAAGGGAAAGTCGTGAAAGGGACTACAGCTAAGTTTAAAAAGAGTATCTGAGTTTGAAAAAGATTTTCAAGGTAAAAAATGAAGTCTCTTTCCCCCGTCGATACCCTATTCTCAGGAACCTTTTCGCCTGATTGAAGTTACTGACTCCATTTACCCAATATTGGCACGGGGTCTACTGTTCTTCCCGCCTTACAAGAAAGCGGGATCCCTAGTTGGAGCCTATGTTGGAGCCGCCTTTGTTTTTTCTAGCCCGTCTCAAATTGCATGTCTTAATGCTCAAAATAGAAAGGTGGTTTTCGTATTTTTCGTCTGTGGTTTCAAAAATTTTGAAGACTTTTCACGCAGCAGCGATGATTATTGTACTCTCGAGGTGAGTTCTACCTTTCGGCAAAAAAAAAATTCCCCCTTTTGTTCTACCTCAGGATTTCGCGTGTTGGATGCTATAGATCACGTAGTTCATAAGTCCCGAGCAACGAAACAACGAAATCCCTTTAAAATTTCACCCAGGGCAATAATGAGAGTAAAGTTTTCCTAAATCATGATTAAACATCATCGAGTTTTCACACCTCGGCGTCCACCAAATCCAAAATTTTATTGTCGTAGCCCCGATATCCAAGACCACGAAGTCCTTATTCTAGTAACCTGTGTCAAGGTTAAAAGTAAAATCCAAACCATGGTAAAGTTCTGTCGGCAATTCGCCACTTGGCGTTTTCTTTTTAAAAAAGTTATATTGTCTAAGCCCTGACTCGTGAAATCATGATAAGGATACGAACATAATTAATTAATCACTTAATCTGAGTTTATCTCCCCTTTTAATTAAGTCGTATTATCATGATCTCGCGGTTTCGCAACTCGGCATGCAAACTTCCCGGAAACGTATCTTCGAAGCTCCGAGTCACGATATGGTGAATATAATAATTACGTAATTAATTAAGCTCCTAATCACGATTGCGTTTTTCTTAACCAAAATCAATCATCGCAAATTCGGGGGTTAGAGGTTCAAAGGGTTGAAACAAAATTCCCGATACAATGAGTACCGAAAGATTAATTAACGTTGGTAAAACCGGATTAATTAAACTAAATCAATATCTCCCATGTTTTGATGCTTGCACGATTTACGAGGTAGTCTTATTTATTTCATACGCCAACTGACATTTCAAACCGCCAAAATTTATGGCATTAATTATGAAATAGGGAGAATCGACGAATAAAGATTGGGTTTTTATTTCTAAATTTATTTCTAAACATGATTTGACAGATCTGTTCTAAAAAGTACTAAGTTTTCGAATATATATATAGAATTTTTATTCATTATAACAAATGCATTTATATATTACGCAAAGCACACTTTCTCAGGGAGCTAACTTATGTATGTATACGTATTTTTATCACAGAAGAGATAAAGCAGGATCTCCAGTCATGGCCCCGCGAAAAGCATCCAAAGCTGGTGTTGAGGTTTCGGGACAAGGCTCGGACAACGTTGCTGATACTTCACCTCGAAGTGTCGACTCTGTCCCGAACTGGTCTTTCGTTTCCGATGTTTTGTAGGCCAAATTGGTGGATTATTCTGATGATTTCAGTGACAATAAAAAAGATGATATAACCACCAAGTACAAGATCGTCATTCAATCCGGAATGCACAAAGTAGCAGCCAGGCCACGACTACTTCCATATTATGATATGGTCCGATGGGCATTAGACCATGTGGACATACCAACCAGAACCATCATGAATGAGTAGAAGGTCACAATCGGGACTTTCAGGCCTGAACATCTGCAAGCCATGTATAAGTTGCCCACAGCGTCCGACTTTACATATGGTGTTGAATTCTTGGACGAGTTCAAACAGAAGGAATGTGTGCAGTATGATAAAAC
The DNA here is from genome assembly GCA_009831015.1 of Picea engelmannii. Lineage (NCBI taxonomy): Eukaryota > Viridiplantae > Streptophyta > Pinopsida > Pinales > Pinaceae > Picea > Picea engelmannii. The sequence goes on along the minus strand of ML781854.1, from coordinate 1,206,960 downwards.
CATGTCTAGCTTAATAAAAGATTTGGTTTCGCACTCTGCGAAGTTCAAGGCAGACAGTCATGGTATATATTCAATAGCTTCCTTAGAACCATAGTACAAGTATGTAGCTATGATGACATGCAGATTATACGGGAGAAAGGACACCTCACATTTCTTTCTTCCATGGGTGCCTCTAATATTTTGAGTCGTCGAAGGTTGTTCCTTCAACTGGGCGAAAATGTTGTCTGATAGCTTGACCAGTCGGATCACAGAGTATCGGGCGTAGAAAGAGAGCGGAAAGACTTCTTCATTTTTCATGTATGCATACATTATGGACGCCGTGTGTTTTTTAACACCATTTCCCTTAATGAGCTGGAGTTGGACTCCAGCAGAGGATTAGCCTCGGTATGAGAGGGTAATCTTCTTGAATGTTGTTTTCCATGCACTACAACAACAAGACGACCAATAGGTTCGCTCAATTGTTTCAAGGATTCTAGGTGGTATCTAAGATAGGAGCACAATCGGTATTAGTGTTGTATGATGTGCAATCATTCGACAGGATCCCCTCTATATACCTTTAGGTACGACGAAGCGACCATAGTCTTCTAATATACATCGAGGTATGTGAGAGAACTACAAGCCCTCGAGATGCAACGCTGGAAAAGTAACGACAACTCCTACATTTATAGATGCCCGAAAACATCTTTTCTAGGACCCCCAGAAAATAAATCCCACTTAGATGATTGTTTAATTAAGCACTTAAATAGAATTGGAAAGCAAAGAAATATAAATCACTTTAATGAAAATGTCAAATGCAACATGTGATTCAAACAGTGATAGAAATTACTTACAATTTACTTGAATATAACTTTTCCTAAAGCAAGGAGACATTTAGCAATTGAAATAACAGGATTTGAAGGCTATCTTAACCAAGAAATTATTTCTTAAAAATGATAAATCACTTCAAAATGAATGAGATATACTCTAGCACTCAATCACCACAAAACTTTTTCAACAAGTTATTTTCAATTCCACAATTTTCCACAAAAGACACTTAGCAATGAACCATAGACTTGCTTGAAGCATACACCAGATTTATGGGTTGTTATATAAGACATAAATCAGAACTTAATACTTCTCAAATTTAGCCAACAAGTTCAGATTTCTTTTGCCACAAAACTTGAGATAAAGTTGCAATTTAAGCCCAATACTTAAGAGGTGGTTTTAGGAGATTTTTTAGGCACTTTCTAACAATTAACCAGATCTGAGATATGATTTTCAGTAGTGATTTAGCACAGATATCATATAGGAAATGTCAAGATAATACTCCCAAAACAATACCAATACATTCAAATGAATACCCCCCAAGTAATCAGCAAATGTTTCAATGAGTGAGATATGATCTTAGAAGGTTTTGGAGCAATTTAAGAGTTATAACCAGATCTGAAATATAAATTTGCAGTAGAGAAAACAGCTTCAAAACCAGTTCAAATTCCACTAGAAATATTTTAGAAACTAGCTAGAACACCCTAGGAATACTACCCAATTGTTAGAAACGAGAACTAGCTAAAACTAGGCCCTAAAAGTTAGTCAAATGCAAGTTGTCCTAACTGTTAATTTTCTGCATAAAAAGTCCTAATGGTTGTAGCTTTTAACCATGTCCCTACAGAAATTTAATCATCCAAAATGCAAACTAAATATCTAGAATGTTAGATCTAAGCATGGCCTACAAAACCCATATGCTATTTTCCTAGAACTAGTTGGAAAAATGCTAAAACTAGAAACCTAGGGTTAGAAAAATAAAAGAGAAAAAAGTGAGAATGAGGGTTTAGAAAATGGGGAGGCTAGAGGCTTTAAAAAAATCACCCCAAGGGAAAGGTGGCTCGCCCCAAATTTGTGAATGTATCCGCGAAATTAGAAATCCAATTCGATACATTTCCATGTCTCCCAATGCAAGTGTTTTACTCTCTCCAATGTATATGAGTTCCTTATTCTCTTGGGTAATGGAGTCAAAAGGCTTGGAGAAGAACTAGAAGATGTTGAAGTGAATCTCCCTTGAAGGTTGTAGCTTGTCACTATCATGCAGGGGGGTTAGAGGAAAAATCATCTAAATCACAAGAGGTCTTCAAAAGAGTGGATATAACCTGCAAAAGGGTTGTTAGTTTTACCTAGTCCCTAGTACAAGAAAATATCCTAGAAACAACTCTCAAGAGGTGTAGTTTATTAGCTAGCTCTTGAAAATATTTCATTTAGATCCAAGATTATCCAATGAACACTTAGAAACAAAATAAAGTAGATCTCACCAAATATTTACTTGAAGTAGTCAGCATAAGCATTCAAAAGAAAGATCCACAACACCAATATCTCTAAGCCTCCACCACAAAACACTCCAAGCAAAATGCATTACATCAAGGCACCAACAGAAAAGCCATAGCGCACCATTGGAAAAAATAGCATAATAGTATTGACGATCACCAAAAAAGTCTCCAAAATGAAATCTCAAGTGATGGATTTATAATCCTCCTCTCACTTGGATTTGTCCACAAATCAACCAATTCTAGGGTTATCCCCTAAAATGTTCAAGTTTTTTCCACTTATTAATCTCTTCTAGAGATTTCCTAAACAAAATAATAATAAAATCCCTTAATAAATATTTAATCCACCTAGGGATTATTGTAAGGTAGCTAGAGAGGTAGTGGGGGGGGGGGGCAGAGGGCCCATAGTGATAATAGTGGAGGTCATTCAATGTAAGGTGGACTAGG
>ML781854.1:1170646-1203716 GCA_009831015.1 Picea engelmannii | reverse complement strand
AATTACCCATTTATTATATCTAACTACTATAGTGGGTCTTATTTAATAATATAGTGGACCTAGTCCACCTTACATTGAATGACCTCCACTATTATCACTATGGGCCCTCTAGGCCCCCCCACTACCTCTCTAGCTACCTTACAATTATCCACAATAAATATTTCAATTTAAATAAAAATCCCACAATAATTAATTTATCAATTTATCCCCTTTCAAAAATAATTTTGACTTCTTTGACCATGTGATTTGGGTAAATAGGGGATTTTATAATAAATTTAAAACAATGTGGAAAATAAATTTCCACAAGGCATCTTTGACCAAGCAAAAGGCCCAACGATTTCTCCTTCAAGCATGCAATCATCCTCTAACCAAGTAAAAAGTCCATCGATCCATTAAAATCCTCCATGAATCTAGGGATTATCCTCCCCAAGTCCCACGATCTAGGAAAATATTCATTTGGTGATGTGCAGTGAGCTTCCCAAGGCTATTGAATAGTCAAATAATTAATTGTCTTCATCAATTAAGTAAATCAAACCTCCTAGTGGAAAAATAAGTCCCAAGGCCAAATCGAACTTGATGATGTGCAAAATAATCCACCGGGAGATGACAAGTGGCATTAAATTCCTTCCATAAGACTTCCAAGTGGCTTGTATATCATAAAAATGCTTGAATAAATCATCACCCAACTTTCTAAGGCCCAAAGTCATCCAGCGATCCATGAAAACTGGCCAAATAGGGGTGACATCAAGGAAGACGTCACCCTAGAGCATGCAACGACTCGCCTCAAAATTCATCTGACAGAGCTGGGAATGGGGTCGAATCATTCAACAATGGTGATGATGTGGCCTGTGAAATATCTCAGGCATCCGTCAAATACAAATGTGTCAACCAACTGAGGGTTAGCTAACCCTAGTTATGCCCAGCAACAACTAGAATAATAATAACCTTTAAAATATCCCGAAACGTATGAATGTAATGACACTTGGCGAGAAACTACAAGAAAAATTAAAACATATGTGTCTACAAGGAAACAAGTCACGTCAACATGATAAGATAATCAACGTAGTATAAAATTCATTTAAACCAGACCATTAATCCCCATATTCATATTTCGTCACAAGCTCAAGAAGGTTATACAACTTAATAAGTCAAAGTATGAAATGCTATCAGAGACCCAGAGAGACCAGACTAACACCTAAGTATTAAAAATATTTCCCAAAGATTGTCTCTTCACTGTCATGTAATGATTATGAGATGGTCATGGGGTTAGACTTCAAGATTAAACAACTTACATACAAGGGACCATAGTATATCATTCATGGGTTCCTTTGATGAGGGTAGACCACACACTTGGTTCCTAATATTTTCTAGGTGATACCTTCCAAGCCCTTTATTTTCCTTTGGCCACGTCCAGCCATAGGAGGTAACCCAGAGAACATGTAGCGTTTTGGCAATATTCCTTTGATTGACGACCTTTTATTTTATTTCTTTTCTTTTCTTTATTTGGATAAATTCATTTTATTTTTTCTTTCATCCTCTCGTGTTGAAAAACACTTCCTTAAATCCTTCAAACACCCCAGAGACTATGTAACACCATGTCGATGTATCCGCAAGTGTTATGGGATTGGGCAAGCCTTTGAGCAAGTAACCAAGGAAAACATTTTCTAGTCTCTCGTTGAACCTTAAAGCTTTGTCTTCCCATAGAATGAGGAATAATCCCTTCTTGGCTCATTTTATATAACCTAAAGAGATGGATATGACAAGGATTGACGAGATGGAAAGTGGTAAGTATGATCGGGAACGGTACGATGAAAGATTCAAAACAAACACTAGTAGTGCTCCATTTTCCCCAAGAGTAACCTAATCCCCCAAGAACCTAAGATAACAAGTCAAGTTATGACAGAGTAAGAAATATAACCAACGAGCTAACGACTAGTAGTTAGAAGGGACTCTTTGAGACAAGCTTAAATGCCTTAGATATTAAATTGATACTCACCATGATGGAGGACTTACCAACTTGCAGCATGCTTCTCAAGGATGTCTGACAATCCCCTCCAAATTCCATGGGTTTCATATGTTTCTCATGTCGCTGAGTGATGCTTACACTATGAAGGAGGATCAGGATTTCAAATTTGCACGTACATGCACATCTTTCGACTTTCCATGTCTTCAGATTGGGCGCCTCTAGATGTTCTTTCTGAAATAGTTATCCACCAGTGGGGGGATAACATTACCTATGAGTGGGAAAGCATTAAGGATTGTTTTCCATACAGTGTAGCCATTTGGCACCTTCTTGTTTGGTTTCCTTATCCAATCCACTAAGGAATCCTACGGAAAATATTTGGCCTATAGAACTTATGCCTAAAGTTTGGTGCCTTGAATCAATCCCAAAACATTTTTTGCTACCAGTGCCTTTGAGAAAAGATAGATGTTTTCCAGTCCCCATCCCCTGAGACCTTTGGGGGATGCTAACTTTCTTTGGGAAGCTAGCACTACTGGTTTTTTATCTTCTGGCCCAGACCAGAGGAATTTGAAAGAGAGTTTCATGATTTTTTCCAAGATGCCCTTGGGTATCCAGGCCAAAGTGATCCAATACACTGGGATGGCTTCTAATATAACCTTGACCAAAACTAACCTGTCGACTCTAGAAAGCCAAACATTGCACCATGCATTTACCTTCTTTTCCACCTTAGCTAGAAGCCACAACTAATCATTTTTTAGGTAGTCATTTACTTTTAGAGTGAAACCCAAGTATTTTATGTCGGGGCCTAAATCCTATGCTTGAAAGTCTAAGATTTGTGAGATGTAGATCTTCTTTTGTTTTGATAGCTCCTAGGTGAAGAAAGAGGACTTGTCCTTGTTGACTTGAATCCCTATAGATTTACAAAAAAGTGATAGTAGATCCTCCAAATGTTCTGCATACCGAATATCCCCTTCACAAAATTTTAGGATGTCATCCCCAAACAAAAAGTGTGAGATGGCAATTATGAGGTTGACCGCTATAACTTTCATTTGTCTATTTCAGACTGCATTTTTTAACAGCATGTTAAGGCCTTCTGCAACTAGGAGGAAGAGGAGGGAAGAGAGGGGACATCCCTAACTGATTCCTCTTTCCACTCTAAAGAAAGTGTAGGTTGATTCGTTTATAAGTAAAGCAATTGATGTTGAGCTTATACAATATAGAACCTAGCTCACAAAAGTGTCGTTGAACCCCAGGTGTGCGAGAAGCAACCTAATGTATAGCCAGCTTACCCTGTCAAATACCTTGGATAGATCCACTTTGAAGGTGATAGCTTTTTGCTTCCCTATATGAATGGAGTGAAGGCCCTCTTGGGCTAGTCCAATTGCTTCATGGATCTGGCGTCCTCTTAGAAATCCAAATTGTTCAAGGGAGATGTGGTTGGAGAGTATATCTTTCAATCTTTTGGTAATTAGTTTTGTGATTATTTTATAAATGTTATTGCAAAGCCAAATTGGCTTGAGTTGGTCAAAAGATCTTGGGTTATCATATTTAGGGATCAAGGCAATAAAGGTCACATTGAAGGTTACCAAGATTTGACCAGAGGTCCTTGTTGACGTCAAGGGACTAGAGAGTCCCTAACACCAACATCTCGACCTCCTGTGGGGCTAGGCTGGAAGAGACAGGAATGTCACCCTAGGCTTTGAACCCCAATAAGAAAACACAGTGAACTCCATGCTAAATCTCCTTTAACCTAAAGTCCAAGCATGAATCCCTTTGTCTTGTATTTTTCCTTTTTTAAAATATTTGATTTTTATGTCATTTGTAATTTTTATGCTCTTGTGTATGAGTTTATAAATTTGAAATAGCAAGATTAAACCTTAAAGAATTTAAACAACTAAAAAGAATGCATACAAGGAAGATTAAAATTGATGAATTTTTTTTTTTTTTTTAGCAAGAAAGTAATTAAAGCAAAACTAATGAAAATTAAGGAAAGTTAGTGCTAAGGAGTTAATTAAAAGAAAGGTTATCAAGCAAGAAATTAATTTAATAACTACCAAAATAAATCATAAAACATTTTACTCATTTGATATTTTCAATTTTCTTTTAGTTAAATTTAACTAAAAAAATAACAAGAAAAAAAAATAAATAAGAAAATAATCAAAAGCTTGTAAAAAAATGAAAGAGTTTATACACACCATATTACAATAATAATAAATCCATTAGTTTTTATTATTATTAATTTTTTTTAGAATTTTTAAATGTTGGAATAAAAGAAAAATGAAGAAAACTCAGAATTTAAAAAGAAGACAAATAAAAAAACAATTTCAGAACCTGAAGGGATTTGATTTTTAATTTAAAATGTTCTCATACAATTTTTGGAGTTTTGGAATCTTCAAATCTCTGCAGGCTAGGTATTTAGCCTTTAGCCTTTAGCCTTTCTAAAACAAGGTTACAATAGAAAGACCAAGAGCGAAAAAAAAAAGGAAAGCTGAGCCAAAATGAAATGGAGCGATGATGGTGATAACACAAGGTGATTACCTTATGAGAACCAGCAAAACTCATCCTCGCCTAATTCGTTCGCTGCCTCTCAAAGTTTTCTTCTTCCCTTGGCTGGTTGTGTGTTGCTTCTTTAATAGCCTTTGGTGAGCAATTGCGGTAGTTTGGGTCATTTCATCTTCAACGAACTAAAGCGAGACGGCTTGAACTACCTCATCAGTTATAACGTCTTATTATTTATTTATCTCCTATTAATTTATGTTTGCATTTTGAGAGTTCGTGGATCAAGTGTCAAAATAATTGTGCAATTAGATTGAACCATTTGTTTGCTTGGAATAGGAAGAGCGCTCAATGGAGATTCCACGGGGATGGTCTTCATATTTCGGCTCTGCTTGGTCACTCAGCGGGTATCGAGGATGTCATTATTGATTACTTTGGGCAACACGGTGTCAATTTATATTGAGTACTTATCAAGTTGTTTGGATTTTGTGGAAGCATAGACACCTCCTGTAGAATTACCGGTGTTACAGACTTATGCCCAGTATTCTTTTGCAAGGAGTGCGATGGCCTTTGACTCTGCAAGAGACTATGTGGTCACTCTTTCCCAAGCTTCCATGTTTCCCCACTTCTGATAATCAACTCTAGTGTGATCTTGTCGAAACGATGACCCTTCCATATAACTCTCGTCCAAAAACAATAAGTTTGGTGTGAGCAACCATATCAGTATCAAATTAGAAGAAGAGGAGGAGGAGGAGGAGGAGGAGGTCAGGGCGAGTAGTTGCACGAGTTGGTGTAATGACTGTTTATTATCACCTGAGAAGAAGTCTCACATCGTAACTGTTCTTCTATAATATGTTGTGAGACCATTCTCAAATTCATAATGCCAAGCTTGAGCGATTCATTATCTGTTTCTGAGCAAGGCTTTTTTTTATTTGCAGCATGTGCAATAATCCTTTAAATTAGCTACAATGGCTTGCTCTCTATCAGAAGAAATGAATCGAGATGTCATGCCCATTGATGTGATCAAGGAACATTTGCTATTACCATCAAGTGAATTTGAGTGCGCTTACATTATTTTGAGAGACAATTTGATTCATAACAAAAGATACAATAGTTTAACGACACTGGCTGCTAATTTAATTATCCAGGCTTTTCTTTTGGAGCATACGTCTTTCTCATGTCCAATCAAATTCTTTTCCAGGAGTAAAAACACAAGTCGCATGCATTATTTCACACTCAAACTTCCGTAGTAAGTTTTGTTGCTTTTATTTTCCATTTGTCTTTTTATCATCTAACTCCAAATATTATTCCTTATTGAGTCAAAAATATATCAAAGTCGCCCACTCCAAATATCACTCCTTATTGAGTCAAAAATATATCAAACTCGCCCTTTTGGGTAAAGGGTATGTTGGCCCAAAATATGAGCACGTGTTATCATATTGTAATTTAATCCTTTCTTTGCTTAACTGTATTCATGCTCTTCTTTGGCATTGGATAATCATAACTTTTTAAAAGAATTATCATATTGTAATTTAATTCTTTCTTTGATTAACTTTATTCTTTAAAAGAATTATCATATTGTAATTGTAATTTAATTTTTTCTTTGATTAATTTTATTCATGTTCTTCTTTGGCATTGGATAATTATAACTCTTTAAAAGAAACTTAACTCTATTCATGTTCTTCTTTGGCATTGGATAATCATAACTCTTTAAAAGAAACTTGGAATAACCTTTATGATAAAATATTGGAGACAGTGATGATAATCATAACTCTTTTCAAGAAACGCATGAAACTTATCATATATGATATGAAATATCATATAGTATATGTGTTATACTATAACACATATACTATATGATATATGATACTATAACACATATACTATATGATATATGATACTATAACACATATATTATATGATATATGATATACCATATATCATATACTATATGTGTTAACACATATAATATATATTATAACACATATAGTATGTGTGTTAACACATGTGTTATAGTATAACATGTGTGTGTGTGTGTGTTAACACATATAATATATGTGTAGCAGTATAACACATATACTATATAACACATGTGTTAACACATATAGTATAATACATATACTATATCATATATCATATATCTTTATGATAAAATATTGGAGACACTTATGAGATATATTTGGAAAAGTGGGTTATCCAAAGCTTCTTGATGCTTGTTGAACCTCTACTGCAGCAATGGGGTTCACAGATGTGGAAGCAACCCATCGATGAACCATTCTTTATGTTGTACATCCTGGATAGTATAGCTCGGGTGACTCATCAGATCTCAGAAGTAATACTCCCACATAGATTCCCCCACCCTTTGCTTGATATCCTTCAACTCAGCAATACTCTATTGTTCGGATTTTTACTTTTGAAACTCCTTCACAAAGTTCACCTGCAATTGGTCCAATGTCAAAACCTGGTTAGTGGGAGCACTCTTCTTGCACTCCATATACTCTATGTATTCTATCTCTTTGCATTAAAACAAGGATTGGTGCTTAAGAATCATATTGGTCTTCTTAGGTTTTATACTACGCTATGACCTTTTATATTTTCTTTGATTAGATATCGGATCACTGCAACAGGGACATAACAACAAACACAAGAGGAAGGGAACGGGAACATGCTTGTTATAAAGAGACAACAAAAAAGGAGGAGGCCCCTCGCCGGAAGAAGACGTGGACATGAATGAGACAGGGTTTCGTTAAATTCCCTCTTTCAGGCCAATCATGTTTTCAATCAATCCCTTGTTCCATTAATTCAATCAGGTTAATGCCTTATGGGATCACCAAGTCGAGAAGGCATATATATTGGAAGATGAGTAACTAACCAGTAAGTTGTGTCATTCCTTTAAGTGATTTACAGAAGTCATGATAGAGCAAGATGGTATTATCTCTGCTCATCTTCTTGAGAGGCCATCTCATGGAATTCAGAGGAAGAGGAGGAGAGAAAAGATATAAGTTGATTATGCACGGTGTGTGTGTGTGTGTGTGTGTGTGTGTGTGTGTGTGTGTGCACGTATATAATGCTACCATTGCTTGTGCAGCGGGTGAATGGCAGGCAGGTAAATGTTAATTGATAGGAGGAGGTGGTTCAAGAAGACATGTTATGTTACCTTTCAATCCATCCCAGCCAGTCCAGTCAGTTCATGCCATTTTTCCATACAGGCGTTCAGTCAAGGACAGATGCAGCAAGTATATAGACATGACATGACAGAACCCATACCGAGTTTTTGCAAGTTAGGTAACCGATTAGGTTAGGAGTTATTGGATTGATTAGATCAATGGAAGTTAGTTTGGGGCAGGAACAATGTTCGCTTGGAACTGAATCAGGAAAAAACTATCATTCAATATTTTCATCTAGAGAAACCTCCTTTTTAGGGGGTTGGATAATATTATATCGGGGCACTAAAATGGATTTTCTTTTTACCGAAGATTGGCATTTCATGAACTTTCTCTATGAATTCGTGGAACCATAGCCCTCGATCTTGACCTCTTCCTCTGTTGCAGGAACCTTTGATATGTTGTTGATGGTGGGTGGAGGTGGAATCCCAGTTGGAGCATCCATAATCTTTCTTGGTGGAGCCATTTGAAAAATGTAACAATCACTGACTCAAGCAGCAATTCTTGATTAGCAAGCTGACCAGTGACAAACTCATTGATACTTTAGACCTCAGCACAAGACTCTTTTTAATGCAAGAGATGATATTTGAAGGCCAACTTCCAAGAAGTCGACTCTATCTGCAGACTGAATCTACCTATGCACTGAAACTTAATTATTTGCAATTTAGTGACTATAAAATAAAATCACTACTCGGAGACAGGAAGATAACTCAATCCATTTCAGCATTTGAAAGAGTTATTAGAATTTGTTTTCTAAATAGAGTATTGGTTGCCCTTCAAAACCATCTGTAGTTTGTTGATCCCATTCACTCTTTTGGTGTTGCTTCGGGGTTGATTCTAAAGCATTGATTGAGTATCAAAAGGAAATCACATAACTATTAGAAGAGTGATAGAAACACTCAAGCTCCACCCCGAGCACGCCATCATGAAGGAGTCCTCCTACTCTATTTGAAACCTCCGAGAAGCTTGAGGGGAGATTGCAGCAACTTCTTCAATTTGTGTATGCACATGGGTTCCCAATGCCTTCTCAGCCCAAGGATATGGGATTAAGAAAATTCCAAGTATTATTTTGGTTAGCACACAAACTAGTCATTCCTAGACGCCTAGGGGCATTCCAGCTGTGTATCACAGGGATGCCCGAAAGCCAAAAGACTTTCTTCATGCAGCTATGCCTGAAAGCCAAAAGACTTTCTTCATGCAGCTCATATCGGAGTCATTAGATGTGTATTTTCCACCCGCGAATTTATCACATTTTCTAGACGTTCATTATCACTATGACGTCTGGGTCTTCGAGAGCTACTCCTCGGATTTATATATTGAAGCCTGGGTTGATTCCCTTTCTGCCATCCTCTTAAGCCAGCTAATGGATGGGCAATCTATTACTCTCAACTGGGGACCGAACAAGGAATTATTCTTCCATAAGGAAAGGAATATCCCTATGATGTTCATTGGAGAAGGCAACCGAATTCCGAAGGGGCTTCTGCATTGTCGATTCCAAGCACACTTATCACTGGTTTCAAAATAGTCCTATTGGGTTTTTGAGTCCTAGCCGCATCAGCGCCACTAAACTCCTAGAAGTAATACTCTATATACATTCCACTAAGCTACACTACTTATATATATATCCCCTCGTAGTCCTATGACTTGGACTTTCAAAGTCTTTCGGATCATATCAATATCATGTCCTTAACAAGATCGATGGATGGGAACGTTGGAACATGGCAGGCAGATTAGTATTTCTCATCGATCGAGATTCATCTAATACTAGATGATCGGGCCTATAAACCCTTTTTTCATTAAGAAAAAAGGGGGGGGGGGGAAGAAGTTAAGTAACGACTGACATGATGATATGCAATCATCATCCATTACATTATTGGGGGTTACTAATTCACTTCCGATAGACCCAAGGTTCTAATGAGTGATCCCAGTCTATTGGATCTTGGCCTTCGTTTGAATAGTAAGTAATTAGGATTGATCATTGGAACCTTATGAATAAGGTGTAGGGGATTCCTAGCTAGTATGATGAATGGATTCCTCCTTTCATTTTATTCTCAAGGGAATCTCTAAGAAGGGGATCTATAGAAGTATATGTCTGATCCAAAGAGTTTGGATCGTAGGACTGGAACTAATTGTAACATACAAGAAACAAGGAATTTTTCTTTTGTTTCTTTTTTTTTCGAGGCACTTAGGTGACAGAATCGATCGAGAGATCAAAGGGATAGTCGGGAGTGCAAGTGAGTTGCAGCTAATACGCTAGGTTGAGGGTAGTGAGAATTTATGTGACAGGCAGTATCTCTCAACAGTGGGTGCCCAAAATTACATATATAAAGGCCTGATCCCGAATTCGTGAGAAGAGAAAAAGAAAAGGTATAAAATCCATGTCAGTTTGCCTATCCAGTAAATTAACAAAAGCTTTTCATATGTGGTTTTGGCTAAAGTGAATCCTCGTGATGATGTGGGATTAAGGAAGCAAAAAAAGGCCTTAAGTCGTTTAGGCCACCCACTAGAACTTCAAATAAGGGGGGAATCCTTCGCTTTCCCTACCTAAAGGGAAAGGGGATTCCATCCTTAGTGCTTCCTGATCCAATCTTGTGATTCTCGACCATCCTTCCTTAAGGGCCCTGAATCCCCATTCCTTAGACTTAATGCTTAATCCTTCATGAGCAGGAATGGAATGAGAGGAATCAACAGGAATGAGAATAATGTAGGCTACCGTAGATAGATATAGGCAACTTCGGGGAATCTATAGTGAGTGCCAATTGGATTAAGGAAGTTTGATCTGTTATCCCTGATTTTTAGGGATAACTAGGAGATAATGTCTCGAGGCCCACAGGTCCTAGACATGGAGTATTGAGAGCAGGATTGACCTGAGCATGGCCCTGGAGGGCCCATCCTTTTCTTCTTCCATTAGCTTTATCTTGTCAGCAGCAGCAGCATCCATCACCATCGGCTTGGTCTTGTATCAGATGAGGTTTTGGCTTCATGAGGTAATTGGTCCAGGTATCATGGTATGTGTCACTTTTGATCATTAAAACCTTTAAATATATGCATCTAATTCCTTTTATCTCTAACAATCGCTTGGATATTACATTAGCCAACTTGACCATGCTCTAGGAGATTGACAGGGCATCCTAGCAAGCATGTGCCCATAGGTCTGGGTTTGCCACTGGGGGATTTTTGAAAAGCCATCGTCCGCTCCCCTCATAGCACCATTTTTTTCATCTTATCTCCCGCTCACTTGTCCCATTTCCCTTGTCCGGCCATTGGGTTGACCTGTTTGTAGGATTGCACCTTATCTCATGGGAAGAAGGGGCTAAAGGCCCAGAAGGTAAAAGCAGCTGGTAAAAACCAAGAAACAAATCCTTGAGGTAATTCCCCCAAGGATCCCCGAGAAGGCAATAAAAAGCCTCTCAATAAGAAACAAGAGGGACCCGGAAAATATAAACAAGACCTAGTCAAGAGGATAAGGGGTCTCATCACGAGCCAGCCTATTAGGTTCATGGGTACCTAACAGTATGGCATTGCCACCATCTGGTTACCATGCCAGGGCAGTGACCTTTGGTTGCATGGCCAAGGGAAAGGGGGTCTCATCACGAGCCAGCCTTCCCATCTCTGTGAAAGTAATTGTGGGTAACACTGTCAGCTCTGGTCACCATGCCAAGGTAGTGTCCTCTGGTTAGCCCTTGAATAAAAAGAAAAAGAAGAAGAAAAAACAAACAAAAGAAAAGAATAAAGGCAAGAACGGGCTTGGAAAAAGTACATCCATAACAGGTACAGCTCACCTTCTACAAAGGCACCCATAGATAACATCATGCATCCCTGGCTCTCAATTCACCCACATGTCTGGACATCCCCTAGCCACATCACCTCACTTACATGGCTTGGATGAAACCTTCCTGGAAACTTCCCCTTTCTTGTGGATACTATCCCAATAGGATGTCTTGTCTTTTTCTCCAGTCTTGTATTGTAGGTTTTTATAATGTCTTTGAGCTATTGACTGATGTATTAGGGTCTTATGCATATGTTTGATAATATTGATGATGAAACGTGATTAACATTGCTATGATCCCAGTGACTGATGAGCCCATGGAGGGCATAGCTTTTGATGTGCAGGATCATGCCCGATGGACAGGTACCATTTGGACCAGTACACATGGGGAGATGATCAGTTCAGACCTCCATGGGGCTGAAGAGCCCACCATATGGATGTTGAGACCCCATCAAGGGGCAGAGACAGGACAGTGGTTGATTAGGGTCTTGCACTAGAGAAGAAGAGGACGTCCAATAGAGGCACTTTGGTGGAGCCCGACCTAGGGGGAATGACCCATTTTTAGTGGAATGTTGGCCTTAGAAGGCTCAAGATGCCCCCATCCTCACCATGACGTCATCCATCTTCATGGACATTCATGGAGGCAGACTGGGCAGCAGTGGCACGTGTGGCATGTTGGAGAGGCACCTGGGGGGCTAACGTTTTGCTCTTGGATGTCTCATCTGCCCTAAAAGGGGCTAGCGCCTCCCTTGAAGGGGATTTTACCTTTTTATTAGCTCAATTAGGGTTTTAATTTGACAATTTAATGTAAAAAACAGTTTTATGGCCTTGTCGGCCTTTTTATGACCTAAAAGTTAATTAAGGTCATTGATACAATATATATTGAGGAGTTTTAGCCTCATTTTGACAGAACACATCACTCACTCATTAGTGAGATCTGATTTTAGCGCCCTACTTGGGTAAATTTGTTGGTTTAGTGAGGCGCACTTTTTGAAGGAAGGCATTTCTTGGCATTTTTGACATTTCTCTTAAAGGAAGGTTTACAACTAGGGTTTGCATGTTATTTCATGGTGATATATAAGTGTTTTTTCTGCAAAACTTCTTGATTGAATGGTTTTAGTCTTATATTCTTGCATATGTTTATAATTTGTTGATAAAAAACCCTAGGTGACAAGCACACAAGTAGGTCCTTGTTTCATGTCCCCTAAAAGAGAAATTTTCAGCCATAGAAGAAGCAACAAAGAGCTTAGCCATAGCTACACTCTCGTTGCTTCTTCTCCCTAAGCTAGTCGTACTTTTTGAAGTCAAGAAGGAGGAGACATCCCAGGCCTAGGTTATCTACACCTAGGGGCATCTTGCTTCTAGGGTTTGGTGATAGAGCCTTGATATAGCAACACTCTCCCTCATTACACTCTCTAGTCTTGATTTATCTTGTATGCTAGCTGGTTTTGCCAAGTTAACCTAAGGAAGGAGGAGAGAGCATGAGGCCTTGCTTTAGCAACACTGGAGTGAGCCTCTCTCCCCTAGGTTTTTTATTCTAAGGCCCTACCATAGAATCACTTTAGAACCCTTCCCTCTAGTCCTTAGTCTCCTTCAACCCTTGCGTCCTCTTCTAAATTGACTCCATTAACCCTTAGGCATTGATCTTCGATCTCCAGTGTTGAAGTGAAAGTGATCAAACAACTCTCAAAACCTTTGCTAAATTGAAACCCTAACTAACTACTAACCCTAAGAAGGTTAACGTCACCCTTGGTTACTTCATCTTGATACAACAATATTCCTTTTATAGGCAATTGGATGGTGGTTTAATGCATTTATTGAATGAGTGATTGATTAGATACATTGATTGCTACATCATCTTGATATTTATTGGTGGGGTGCCATTATTTCACCGCTATATTAACAAACATTGACTTCGTCAATATTCATTGTTATAATTGTTTATATATTGATATCAGATAGTCTTATGAAGTACTAACCCATTGAATCATAGCTTGCATATCTTGGTTTGTTGTTGCTTTGTTCTGGGTAGGTGTTCTTCTTTGGGCCTACACTTCATTATTAGTTGTTTAGCCGGGACTATCTGTTTTGGTGGTGACCTGTGAAGGGGGAACTTTACTTTGACTTTTAAACTTTTGCCTCTTCAAAACTCCAGGTTACCAGGGAAGTCTCCCCTGGGCCTAACCTCCCTAAAGAGAAAGAACCTCCCCATCGTGGTGACATTGGGTGGGATAGGTTCATGTTACGCTAGCTTGGCCTTCTACTTCATAGCCATTTGACCTAGCTACAAATTGTGTGATAACATTTTGGCATTGTTGTCGGGGAACACTGAATCAATTCTCCTCAAACGACAAATCTTTTCGGTAAGCCTTGTCTCAGAGACTACTTTCTTACAAGCTTACCCGGCGACTCCACTAGGGTGTTTTCCCTATTTTTTGTATAGTTTCAAGAAAACTATCTGGCGATTCCACTGATGACGAAGCCAACTATGACTTCACAATGGGATACAAGGAACTACAAACCTTTGGACATGAGTAAAATCCTGGGATATCCCAGACAAATGCCCCCCTTTTATAAAAATTGGCTCACTAGATTCGCTGGCATCGATGGAGAAAGTCTCGATTATCACATGAGCAAATTCTGGGCTTTTTTTCAATACCGCCCTGTCAGTGACGAGGCTGAAGATTTGGTGATAAAACTCTTCTCTGCCTCTATGCATGGAGAGGCTAGAAGATGGTATGATAATCTTCCACCTGCCAGCGTCACATCTATGGACCATTTTGAAGAAATCTTCCTTGCAATGTGGGTTATGAAATTTGAAGATATACAATCATTGTTGAAAGGTCTTGAAGGCATAAAACAAACAGAGGATGAGATTGTTGGAGTTTTTGGGGCTAGGTTCCAAAGGTTTCTTTACCATATTCCTGAAAGCCATCGTCCTAAAGACAAGTACATCATTTATATCTATACTAATGGACTTCAGGGGCATTTGAGCTTCCTCCTAAATAAAAAGAACCCAAAAACACTTGCAGAAGCTCACAACATGGCCATTCGAATCGAAAAGAATCTCTCCTTGTCCAGAACCAATGACCATACCATGCACACTCTCAGCTTGATAAAACTAGTTTCCCTTTAAACCTTTGCTGAAGATCCACAAGAGAGAAGGGAACAAGTTTTTGACAGGCAGAATGAGGATGGGATTAAGGAGAAGAAACCTAAACAAGATGACGAAGTACCAACCCCTGCTCATCACTCTAATGAGGTCATCCAAGAACATGTTTCTCCTGCACAACAAAGCAAGGATGAGGTTAGTTTCTTTCCACTTCAGGATTCTGACAGCACCTTATTCCTTTATTCATAAAATGAAGGAGAAATGAAAGTTGTGAACGAAATGGACATTCCTTGTTGTACAATCGAAGACAAAGAAGCAGTCCATGAGGATGAAAAAATAACACATGCTGAAAACGCCAAAGTCTTTGAAGCCCCTGCACAAGAAGAAATAGTAAGTTACCCTCCTCCCCTGGTTTTTGATGATGCTTTACTTTATGATAAAGGAAATGAGGAGGAGGAGAATGAGTTTTCAAATGTTTCAAACACTGCATTTTATGACACGGATAGTGACATTGTTGATAACATTGATGAGTTCATACATGTTGGGATATGTAGGTGGGATATAGTTGGTTATGACCTGGATCCCATCTATGACACTGAAAGTCATGTCCAAGTGTTTCCCTTGCAATTATCAAAGCAGATTACTTTTGACCAATGGCAACAAGGAGATGAGATTTCCACCCGTACTTTTCAAAAAACCAAGGATGACCTAATACCTTGTTCTCCTGATGATTTTCAGTCTTACCTTGAGATTTTTTATGAGTACCCTTCTGAGCACTTGGATTCTCTCCATGAAGATGATTTCCAACCACCATTGTGCTCATATTTTGATACAAGTAAGAACATTGTTTGCCTAAAGAAGGATTCTCATGACTTCTCACTCCAACCACTCGTTATTACTTTACCTTGCTTTTCCATTAAAGGTGTAGTTGGGAAGTATATCTTTTATATAGAATTTCCTTTTAGACAAACCTTAGAGTCCAAGGGTTGGTTAAATATTACAATCTTAAGTGTATCTTCTCAGTTTTTCAACTATCCCTTGAGAACTTGCCAGTCGTCTAATGCAACTTTGTCAATCCCTTCCCAGACTTCACAGTATGAGAACGTCTTAGGTAGCCAGTGTGCTAACCTTTTGAGTCAGTGTTATGAACCTTGGACTTTTCCTGACCCTTTCCTGAAGTGGATTGAGTACTTTCCTCAGAGATGGACTTGGCAAGATTTTATCCCTCCCACCCTCCTTCATGAGTTAGACTTTGAGATTTCCGATGATATGATATATATTCTAACTCATGACATTTTTGTGCTTGATTTATCACTATTTTGGTTTATGATGAAGCACAAGGGCAGGTATCGTGGGACATTGGTGGATTGGCCACAGTGGTCGTTTGACTACATCGAATATCCAGCCAACAGGTAGGTAGAGGTAGGTACTTTGCTTTACATTTACATGTTGATTGTTTTACTTTATTATATATATATATATATATATATATATATATATATATATATATATATATATATATATATATATATGGGGTGGCATTACCGTCTCATTTTTTTTATTGATGCCCCTATCGAGTTTGAGCAGGTATGAAGGTTATGCAAGAGATGTTGAGGTTCTCATGTGCTCTACAGTGAGAACATGTCCCAGAGTTGGAGCCAGATGTTATCCCTGATTTTTAGGGATAACCAAGAGATCATGTCTCGAGGCCCATAGGTCCTAGACATGGAGTACCAAGAGCAGGATTGACTTGAGCATGGCCCTGGAGGGCCCATCCTTTTCTTCTTCCATCAGCTTTATCTTGTCAGCAGCAGCAGCATCCATCACCATCGGCTTTGTCTTGTATCAGACGAGGTTCTTGCTTCATGAGGTAATTGGTCCAGGCATCATGGTATGTGTCACTTTTGATCATTAAAACCTTTAAATATATGCATTTGATTCCTTTTATCTCTAACAACCGCTTGGATCTTACACTAGCCCACTTGACCATGCTCTGGGAGATTAACAGGGTATCCTAGCAAGCCTGTGCCCATAGGTCTAGGTTTTCCACTGGGGAATTTCTGAAAATCCATCGTCTACTCCCCTCATAGCACCATTTTTTTCATCTTATCTCCCGCTCACTTGTCCCATTTCCCTTGTCTAGGCATTGGGTTGACCTGTTTGTAGGATTGCACCTTATATCATGGGAAGAAGAGGCTAAAGGCCTAGAAGGTAAAAGCAACTGGTAAAAGGTAAAATCCTAGAAACAAAACCTCGAGGTGCTTCGCCCAGGGATCCCCGAGAAGGCAATAAAAAGCTTCTTAGTAAGAAACAAGAAGGACCCGAAAAATATAAACAAGACCTAGTCAAGAGGATAGGGGGTCTCATCACGATCTAGCCTATTAGGTTCATGGGTACCTAACAGTATGACATTGCCACCATCTGGTTACCATGCCAGGGCAGTGACCTTTGGTTGCATGGCCAAGGGAAAGGGGGTCTCATCACAAGCCAGCCTTCTCATCTCTGTGAAATTACTTGTGGGTAACACTGTCAGCTCTGGTCACCATGCCAAGGAAGTGTCCTCTGGTTAGCCCTTGAATAAAAAGAAAAAGAAGAAGAAAAAGCAAACAAAAGAAAAGAATAAAGGCAAGAACAGGCTTGGAAAAATTGCATCCATGACAGGTACAGCTCACCTTCTACAAAGGCACCCACAGATAACATCATGCATCCCTGGCTCTCACTTCACCCACATGTCTGGACATCCCCTAGCCACATCACCTCACTTACATGGCTTGGATGAAACCTTCCTGGAAACTTCCCCTTTCTTGTGGATTCTAGCCCAATAGGTCGTCTTGTCTTTTTCTCCAGTCTTGTATTGTAGGTTTTTGTAATGTCTTTGAGCTATTGACTGATGTATTAGGGTCTTATGCATATGTTTGATAATATTGATGATGAAACATGATTAACATTGTTATGATCCCGGTAACTGATGAGCCCATGGAGGGTGTAGCTTTTGATGTGCAGGATCATGCCTGATGGACAGGTACCATTTGGACCGGTACACATGGGGAGATGATCAGTTCAGACCTCCATGGGGCTGAAGATCCCACCAGACAATGGTTGATTAGGGTCTTGCACCAGAGAAGAAGAGGACATTCCATCAGAGGCACTTTGGCGGAGCTCGACCTAAGGGGAATGACCCCTTTTCAGTGGAGCATTGGCCTTGGAAGGCTCAGGACGCCCCCATCCTCACCATGACGTCATCCAGCTTCATGGACATTCATGGAGACAGACTGGGCAGCAGTGGTACGTGTGGCATGTTGGAGAGGCCCCTGGGGGGCTAACATTTTGCTCTTGGATGTCTCATTTTCCCGAAAAGGGGCTAGCACATCCCTTGAAGGGGATTTTACCTTTTTATTAGCTCAGTTAGGGTTTTAATTTGACAATTTAATGTAAAAAATAGTATTATGGCCTTGTCGACCTTTTTATGACCTAAAAGTTAATTAAGGTCATTGATACAGTATATATTGAGGAGTTTTAGCCTCATTTTGACATAACACATCACTCACTCATTAGTGAGATTTGATTTTAGCGCCCTACTTGGGTAAATTTGTTGGTTTAGTGAGGTGCACTTGTTGAAGGAAGGCATTTCTTGGCATTTTTGGCATTTCTCTTGAAGGAAGGTTTACAACTAGGGTTTGCATGTTATTTCATGGTGATATGTAAGTGTTTTTTCTGCAAAACTTCTTGATTGAATGGTTGTAGTCTTATATTCTTGCATATGTTTATAATTTGTTGATAAAAACCCCTAGGTGACAAGCACACAAGTAGGTCCTTGTTTCATGTCCCCTAAAAGAGAAATTTTCAGCCATAGAAGAAGGAAGAAAGAGCCTAGCCATAGCTACACTCTTGTTGCTTCTTCTCCCTAAGCTAGTCGTACTTTCTGAAGTAAAGAAGGAGGAGACGTCCAAGGCCTAGGTTATCTACACCTAGGGCCATCCTGCTTCTAGGGTTTGGTGATAGAGCCTTGCTATAGCAACACTCTCCCTCATTACACTCTCTAGTCTTGATTTATCTTTCATGCTAGTCGTTTTTGCCAAGTTAACCTAAGGAAGGAGGAGAGAGCACGAGGCCTTGCTTTAGCAACACCGTAATGAGCCTCTCTCCCCTAGGGTTTTGATTCTGAGGCCCTGCCATAGCAGCACTTTAGAACCCTTCCCTCTAGTCCTTAGTCTCCTTCAACCCTTGCATCCTCTTCTAAATTGACTCCATTAACCCTTAGGCACTGATCTTGGATCTCCAGTGTTGAAGTGAAAGTGATCAAACAACTCTCAAAACCTTTGCTAAATTGAAACCCTAACTAACTACTAACCCTAAGAAGGCTAACGTCACCCTTGGTTACTTCATCTTGACACAGCAATATTCCTTTTATAGGCAATTGGATGGTGGTTTAATGCACTTATTGAATGAGCGATTGATTGGATACATTGATTGCTACGTCATCTTGATATTTATTGGTGGGGTGCCATTATTTCACCGCTATATTAACAAACATTGACTTCGTCAATATTCATTGTTATATTTGCTTATATATTGATATCAGATAGTCTTATGAAGTACTAACCCATTGAATCATAGCTTGCATTTATTGGTTTGTTGTTGCTTTGTTCCGGGCAGGTGTTCTTCTTTGGGCCTACACTTCATTATTGGTTATTTAGCCGAGACTACCTGTTTTGGTGGTGACCTGTGAAAGGGGAACTTTACTTTGACTTTTTAACTTTTGCCTCTTCAAAACTCCAGGTTACGGAGGACGTCTTCCATGGGCCTAACCTCCCTAAAGAGAAAGAACATCCCCATCGTGGTGACATTGGGTGGGATAGGTTCTTGTTACACCAGTTTGGCCTTCTACTTCATAGCCATTTGACCTAGCTATAAACTGTGCGATAAAATGTCCTAAACCCGAACTCTAGTGCAGCATAAATTAAGGAAGTTGTTTAGGCAGGGAAAAGTTTGCTAGAGCCAGGTCCTTTAGGCGACAAATGATACCCATTAAGGAAGGAAGTCGAAATTTGTGCAACTACTGCTATTACAAGTCTAAATATGGTCGTCATATATGATATATCATATATCATATATCATATCTCTTTATGATAAAATATTGGAGACACTTATCAGATATATTTGGAAAAGTGGGTTATGTAAACATAACACATATAGTATAACACATATCATATATCATATATCATATATCTTTATGTTAAAATTTTGGAGACACTTATGAGATATATTTGGAAAAGTGGGTTATGTAAACATAAAGTTATATATGAACTTTTGATAATGGTTCACCTTCTTCTTCTTTTTAAATCATGAAAATGGTAAGACATAGATAATATAGGGTGATGGTTAAGGTGATGAAAATAAAGGGTGATATATGGGTCAAAATTCCTTTGTATCGGTCATAAGTGTAGAATATGATAAGAGTTAAGAATGTCGACAGGACAAGAGACACAACAATTCCATCGAGAGTGTTGCGCCAATCTTAATGAGTGTGCAAAAATTCTTCACAAGCATTTAGAAATGGGGGGGGCGATGGCAATGTTTTTTCGGCTAAGTATTGTTGACCAAAATTTTCATCAACAATCTTGGAGTACTCGACCACCTTTAGCAAGTCATCCCCCAAAAAGTCAAAGCATCTTGAAAAAAATTCAACAAGAAGCCCATCAGGACCTGGGCTCTTTCTGAAAGCTATGCAATACTCCTAGGAACTCTTCCTTATTTACTTCAACCATTAGTTGATTGTTTCCTTCTTGATCGATGAAACTAGGAAAGTGACTGGCAACGTTGAGAATGGCATCAATGGTCACTGTCGTGTTAGATTTCAATAGATTTTGAAAGTGTAGGGTCCCTTTTGCAGCAATTTCCACAAAGGATGTGGCCTTGGTCACATTTTTTCTATCAATTGCCCAAATAGTATTGATGGCTTTCCTCTTGTTTGCTAATTGGTGTAAGAATTTGGTATTTTAAGTCTCCATTCTTTTTCTTTGTCCAAAATTATCTTCATTCGAGCATGTTCCATGGATTTTAATTCATTATTTTTTTGGTCTGATAGAATACCTTGTGCTTCTCCATTGTGCCATTGTTGAAGCTTAGATTCCAGTTCTAAAAGGAAATTGTCTTCTCTCGTCTTCCTTTCCTTGTTCCAGGAGATCGCAAAAACCTTTTCCCTTTTGAGATTTGCAAGGAATTAGAGAGGAGGAGATTCCGATGAGGACAAATCATAAGGGCTCAAACTCTCCTTGATTACTTCCGTAAAATAGGGGTCCTCTAGTGATTTTGAGTTCAATTTGTAGGGGGCAGGGAGTTTGTCCATTTGAGGGGCCAGTTCCAGCCCAATGAGATTATGGTCTGAGTCCACTCCCTATGAAACCCACTACTTGATCTGTATATTTTCTTCCAGGAAAGCTCTGAAGATGAGAAATCTCCCCAAACTTTTTACCACCCTTGCCTCCCATGTACGCATATTTCTCCAAGCATGGGTAATCTTGGCTAGTTGAATGTCATAAAGTCCAACATCTTCCAAACTTTGGATCGTGAAGTCAGCTAGAGGGTCCAATTGAGCTACCAACGCCCAAATTTCACAAGCACCCAATGTGAATTTTAAGTCCCCTCCAATCATCACATGGCCAATCTTTATCAAAGAGTTTTGAAGGGTGTGGTCCAAGAATTTTCTTCGATCCAAGTAAGGCCCATACAAGTTTAGGCATAAGAAATCAAAATTTAGCTCACTCGAGAGGAGGGAGGTTCCCATTCCATCTTGTATAGCCTAGGATTTTTGTAGCTACAAGGAGTTCTTCTTACAGCCTATTAATAGACATCCTGACCTCCCTTGGGCATTTGTGGCCAAGAAATTCCAGCTTAGAAGAGTTGAAGAAAGGACTTTGATAGCTCTATCCCCTTCCATCGTCGTCTCTTGGAGCAGCAAGATTGACGAATTATGAGTATACATCAACCGTTTAATGACCAATCTTTTGGAGTGATTGGCCAATGCTCTGCAATTAAGGGAAAGGATTATCATGAGGGATTCTTCCCTAGGGAATTTATTCTAAGGGCCCCAATAAGATACTCATGTTTTCTGGAACTAACTTCCAAGTTCACTTTTTTTGTGCTCTCTGATAGGGATTTAGATCCTTTCCCTTAAAAGTAACCAACCCACCCTTCACTCCTTGTAAGACTGAGTGTTGACCTATAGTCTTGGATCTTAGGTTGTATTTGATAACTGAAGTGAGTGAAGGATCATCTTGGATAGATGGATCATCAGAGAGGATTGGAGGTAGTACCTCTTGAGCGGTCGAAGCAAGAGGAACCTTGCATTGTTGTAGGTGAGTTAGCGAGATTAAGGTAGAGGGTTGCAAACCGAAAAGCCCTAAAAGGATTGAAAGCAAGTCTTTCCCCAGACCCTCTGCAAGCAGAATTCAAATCCTTAAAGGTCCCAAATTGCAAATATAATTCATCAGAACGTGAAGAGGGGGAACTGGGGGGAGGGGGTGGAATGTTTAACTTAACCGAATCTGAGCCGATGACAGCTGACTTGGAGGCTTCATAGTTCAAAAGGTTGGTTCTGGGTTGGTCCTCCTCCATATGACTATTCGTAGAAATGGATGCAGACATCTCCTCAGCCAAGGAAGTTTATTTGGAGGCAAGGTCTGGTATCTCCCCCGCCAAGGGCTTCCACACCCACATTTTACACCTCACTACCTCTGAGAAATCCATGAAAAAGTGGCCATAGGAATGGCACCTCTCGCACCTGAATGGTATTCCTTCGTAGACTAAATCCTAGTGTATTATGACATCCCCTTTGAATTTTTATGGTATCTGCTAAACCTCTAGCAATCCTTAGCTCAACCAAGATACAGGCCATCCCCATGTATCCAGTGGATTGAAAGAAGTATGCTTTGTAGAAGAAGCCCCGGGTGTTGCTTATCTCCCGAAACAATTCTTCCAACCAATAAATTCGGGGGGGGGGGCTAGTAGTCGAACCCACACCGAAATAACCTCAAGCTTCTCAGTCTTAGCATCAAAGTCCATCGTCCATTTTTTGAGGAACAGAGATTGAGTCCCCCAATTCCATCTAGAGATAAATTTGTGTGCATCGGCTCCTAAGTTCAGGACCCATGCCATCCAACCCTTTGCCAATAACATACAATTGGGCTCATTCCCGATGAGCCCTAAGAAATTCTCAATTGTCCATCATTTGAGGGTTTCCATCGACATTCCCTTACTTGCAAATCTACCCACCAATGTCATGTTCTCCATGTGTAATTTCATTGAGTAATATCCCTTCCCCCATAATCAAGTTGATTTCCTTCACCTTGCGCATAACACATTTCCAGTTCTGCTTCTAGCCCTCCATAGCTCTTGGTCGAAGTCACTCAACGGAGTTGGTAGGGTTCGCCACTGAAGAGCAACTGCTCATCAATTCACCTATGAGGAATTGTCCAATGAAACCCTCATGATGATAAGCCACCAGATTCGCCTCGTGGTTAAATCCAAAGCTTGGATCGAACTCCTTGTTGGGTATGTGTTATATTCTTTGCATGTGTGTGTGTGGGCAGGTCAAATTCGACAACTACGTCTAACGATCCCAACTTCCTTCACTCTTTGTGTCCTGTGTGTCAGGCGCTTCCTAGGGGGGGGCAAGTATGGCCTCCCCTGGTTACGCATAGCGTTTGAGTCCGAGAGGTAGCCCGAAGCCAACAGAGTTCAGGGCAACGCCCCAAAATTTGCTCTGGTCGGTATTTGCTATTTTTAGCGGATTTTGCTATTTTTAGCGATTTTCTAAATTAATCCCGGATTAAGGGATTAGGGTTTTGGTAGCTACAGAATACCTAAAAATATTGTATATATTGTATGGTAAATGGTGAAATTAATACAATAAAGAGTTGAAAGGTTTTCTCCCGGTTAAGGGTTTCCGGTATAAATCTCTGTGTACTATGTGTATGAGCCATTGATTAATTTATGTTTTGCTTAATAATCTATATGCATTGCTTTGCTTCACGGGTTTAAAACTTACATGTGATATCAGAGCTTGGTTTTGGCTTCATAGAGACGCTTTTGTTGCTGAGGGTTTGGCTCAGTCTTGATAGATCAAGTTTATCTGGGGTCTGTGATAAACATGGGTTTAGTGGGAGCTTTTGCAATGGTTATTCGAGTGTAGAAAGAGGAATGACGAGCTCTTCTAGAATCGATATAGAGAAGTTCAATGGTAAAAACTTTGAGCTATGGAAGCTCAAGATGGAGGACCTTCTTGTAGACAAAGAACAATGAATCGTTGTGGATCCTGGTACACAGCCTACTGGCACACAATTGACTGGTACACAACCTACTAGTACACAAACTACTAGTACACCACCTACTGGTATGTCGAAGGAGAAGTTGGACAGAAGAGCAAGGAGTACTATTCGACTCTGCCTGGCAAATTCAATGTTGTTGAATGTCTTGGGAGAATCTACAGCCAAGGAACTATGGGATAAGTTAGGGAATTTGTATCAATCAAAGTCCCTGGTAAATAAGTTGTTTCTTCGAAAGAAGTTTTATCATCTTAGGATGGAAGATGGAGATTTTGTGATATAACATCTAAATGTCTTTAATACTCTGGTAAGTCAACTTGTCTCTGTTAATATTACGATTGCAGAAGAAGATAAGTGTATTACTTTGTTATGTTCTTTGCCAGACTCTTGGGATAATATGGTTGTAGCAATTGGTAGTACCACTCAATCTACATTGAAATATGGGAATGTAGTTGCATCCTTTTTATCTGAAGAGATGAGGCGGAAAAGCATGGATGGTCATAGCACAGATGCTTTATTTGTAAGAGGTCGTACTCAAGACAGGAATCTTGGTAAGTCTTCGAGGGGGAGATCTAAATCTACAGGTAGATTTAAGTCTCCAGGAAAATCTTTGAGGAAATGTTGGAAGTGTGGTAAAACAGGGCATTATAAGAAAGATTGCAAGTCTAAGAAGGTTGATAAACCAAAGGTATCTGATAGTCCCTCTTCCATAGAGGAAAAAACCTCCACTAAAGAAGGAGGTGATGTTTACCTAGCATCTACAGGTACACATGCAGATAGTGATGTATGGTTGATCGAATCAGGTGTGTCATACCATATGACTCCTCACAGGGAGTGGTTCTATGAATATGAAAAATACGATGGTGGTGATGTATTCCTAGGAGATGAATCAACAACCAAAATCATGGGACGTGGAAGGGTTAAGTTGTTGCTAAAAGATGGAAGGATTAGAACTCTCCCTGAGGTTCTGCACATTCCAAAACTAGTCAGGAGCCTAATATCTGTAAGCAAGTTGGATGATGCAGCAGTGGATAATGTATTGGGAAAGGGCACTTGCAAAATGGTATGAGGGACAATGGTGTTGATGAGGGGAGTTCGGTGTGGAACTATGTACAAGTTGTTGGGAAGCACTTATACTAATAGGTGTAACAATTATGTTGTCCCTAAGCAGAGAAATAAAGAAGACAAGACCAATATTGTCCCTGAAAAGAAGACCATGTTGTGGCATCAAAGACTGGGACATATTGGAGAAAAGGGCCTTCGAACACTACACAATAAAGGTATGGTTGAAGGTATGTCTAATTGCACTCTGGATTTTGATTTCTATGAACATTGCATATATGGTAAACAGAATTGAGTAAGATTCTCATCTAGTGCTACAAGAGCAAAGGAGATCTTAGAGTTGATACACGGTGATGTGTTTGGCCCTGTGTCTGTTCCATCACTACGTAAATCTTTGTATTATGTTTCATTCATAGATCATTTCTCAAGGAACACATGGATTTATTTTCTTACAAAGAAATCTGAGGTATTTGATAAATTTAAAAAGTTTAAGGTTTTGATAGAAAATCAAACAGAGAAGAAAATAAAAGTATTGAGAACAGATAATGGTGGAAAATTCTGCGGAAATGAATTTGAAGAATTCTGTAAGAAGTGTGGTATAGCAAGGCAGAAGACTACTCCATACACACCTCAACAGAATGGAGTTGCAAAAAGGATGAACAAGACACTGATGGAAAAAGAAAGGAGCATGCTTAGTGGTGTCGACTTAGGACGGAAATTATGGGCAGAGGTAGTGGGTACAGCATGTTACATGGTCAATCGATCACCCTCGTCAGCTTTGGATGATAAAACTCCACACGAGGTATGGACTGGTAAGACACCCTCTCTTAAACATTTCAGAGTGTTTGGTTGTAATGCTTATGTACATGTTCCAAAGGAAAATAGGAGTAAGTTGGATAATAAAGTTGAAAAGTGTATCTTTATGGGTTATAAAGATGGTGTGAAAGTTTATAAGCTTTGGAATCCAAAAACTAAGAAGATTGTTTACAGTCGGGATGTTGTTTTTAGAGAGGTAAAAGATGTGTCTAAACAGGAATTCCTACCAACGCAAGACGAACCTGAGAAAATAGAGCTTGAGTTGGATGATGCAAAATCTGAATCATCTGAAGAAGATGAAGCAAAAGAAGAAGAACCTCATACCCCAGTATTGAGGAGATCAGTGAGGGAAAGAAGGCAACCAGAAAGGTATAGTCCACCTGATTTTCATTCTAATTTTGCTTTATCTATTACTGATGATGATCCTAGAACTACCAAGGAATCAGTGAATTCAGAGGAGAGTAAACTATGGAAGAAGGCCATGGTTGAAGAAATGGATGCCTTGGATAAGAATGAGGCATGGGATATAGTTGAGTTGTCAGCTGGAAGAAAATTTGTTGGTAGAAAATGGTTGTTTAAGAAGAAGCCTAATGCAGAAGGAAAGGTGGAGAAATACAAAGCTCGGTTAGTAGCAAAAGGTTATTCCCAGGTAAAGGGAATTGACTTTCGTGAGATTTTTTCTCTTGTTGCCAAGTTAACATCTATTAGATTTCTTTTATCTATTGTTGTTGCTTTTGATCTTGAAGTGGAACAAGACAGCATTCCTACATGGGGATCTGGAAAAAGAAATCTACATGAAGCAACCAGAAGGCTTTGTAGTGAAGGGAAAGAAAGAGATGGTATGTAAGTTAAAGAAGTCACTATAGGGTCTGAAGCAATCACCTTGGATGTGGTACCAAAAGTTTGACACATACATCCTTGGATTGGGATTTGTGAGAAGCAGGATTGATCACTGTGTATATTCCAAGCAGGTTGGTAATCACTTCATTTATGTAGTGTTGTATGTTGATGACATGTTGCTGGAAGGAAATAACACGGATGTTATCATAGAGGTGAGATCGCAGCTATCCTCCAAATTTGACATGAAGGATCTCGATGTTGCTAACTTCATTCTGTGAATGGAGATTAAAAGAGATCATGCAAACAGGAAACTATGGTTGAATCAGACAAAATATGTTGAGACGATATTGCAGACGTTTAATATGCATGGAAGTAAATCGGTCAAAGTCCCTATTCCTATAGGTGTAAAGTTATCTGCAAATAAGTGTCCCAAGACACGGGAAGAAAAAGAGGACATGTCCCATGTTCTGTATGCCAGTGCAGTTAGCAGTTTGATGTATGCAATGGTATGTACTAGACTGAATATTACACATGCAGTGGGAGTTTTGAGCAGGTATATGTCAAAACCAAGGAAAGAGCATTGGACAACAGTAAAGAGGGCCTTCGGGTATCTTCATGGCACTACCAGTTATGGATTGTGCTACCAAGGAAGACCGGGATTGGACAGAGTGGTGGACATACATGGTTTTGTTGATGCAGACTGGGCTAGAGATCTAGATCGCAGAAGATCTACAAGTGGGTATGTGTTTAACCTATTTGGAGGAGCAATCAGTTGGATAAGCAAAAGACGGGTTGTAGTGGCACTCTCAACTACAGAAGTTGAATACATGGCAACCACTCATGCAAACAAGGAAGCAGTATGGTTACAGAGATTGTGTTCAGGTATTGGGTTGGTACAACAAGCAGTAAGATCGGATTGTGACAGTCAGAGTGCAATCTTCTTGGCAAAGAACCCCGCTTATCATTCGAAGATAAAGCATATTGATGTTCAGTATCACTTTGTGAGAGACATGGTTGAAGAAAAGGTGTTGTTGGAAAAGGTTGACACTTTGAAGAATGTTGTAGATTCATTGACAAAGTTTGTGAGCACAGAAAAGTTCTCCTGGTGTAGAGTAACAATGTTGCCCTAGATTGTTGACTATATAATCCTGTGGACCCCTGGATGCAAATAAAACAACAAGTGGAAAAATGTTGAGTATGTGTAATATTCTTTGCATGTGTGTGGGGGGGCAGGTCAGATTCGACAATTGCGTCTGACGATCCCAACTTTCTTTTCTCTTTGTGTCGTGTGCGTCGAGCACTTCCTAGGGGGGGTCAGGTATGGCCCCCCTGATTACGTGCAACGTTTGGATCCGAGCGGTAGCCCGAAGCCGACAGGGTTCAGAACAACACCCCGAGAAAAAAAAATTGCGGTATTTGTTATTTTTAGCAAATTTTCTATTTTTAGTAGTTTTCTAAATTAATCCCATATTAAGGGATTAGGGTTTTGGTAGCTACGGAATACCTAAAAACATTGTCTATATTGTATGGTAAATGATGAAATTAATACAATGAAGAGTTGAAAGGTTGTCTCCCGATTCAGGGTTTCCGGTATAAATCTTTGTGTACTATGTGTATGAGTCATTGATTAATTTATGTTTTGCTTAAGAATTTATATGCATTGCTTTATTTCACAGGTGTAAAACTTACACTCCTCTACTAAAATACCTTTATCAGGACCTGGGGTGGTGTTATGCTCCCAATTGAAAACAGGGTTTCCAATATTTGCATCATCTACAAGTAAGATGACCGACAAAGATCCCTTTGAAGCCGACACAAATATCTCTTCATTTACCATCGTGCCTCTTGCGTGTTGAAGCTCAATGGATCCAAGTGAGGAGGGATCTGTCCTATCAATCACCTACTGATTTTGCTCTCCAAGTTCCCTAAAGATTGAACCTAGAACCTAAAGTTTCCTCTTCCAACGACCAATCTAAAGAGCATTCGAAATGGTCACCTGAAAATTTTAGCAAGGACCAAATCGGATGGTCCTCCAACGAGTCCTCTTAGTAGTCCAGTCTCTTCCCCCATCCCTCAACAGTTGATATGTCACCTGTGCCTTGCTAAGCTGGAGGATACAGCTGGCCGCAGACAAGCCTCCAAACCTGGTTCAGTTAACCCATGTTACAGGAACCAAGAGGCAGATCGTCTCTCAAAAGCTGGTGTGGCAATGGACATGGGAGCAGAGAAAATTTTTGAAAAAACTCAGGCAGGCTCTTCAGAATATACTCACAACTCTCGGCTCCAATCTAATTAGCAGAACTTTTAAATTGATCTACAAAGTATCACTCAAAATCTCTCTTGCTGCCCAGCTTTAATGTTTGCACATTCATATTATTTTTTTTGTCAGACCATGAAGGAACTTTTCTAATGTAATTATTATGATTCAGTTTGAACAGTATGATCTAAATCAGATGACTATACAGGACAGTTGCTAGTTGGGCTCTTAACCAGTATCATTTGGGGTCTTTTAGAACCTACCTCAGCTGATAATTTTTTGAATTTTTGCTGCCAGTATAAGACTTTGGGAGCTTGGAAAGATTGGGCTAACAGCTACAGGAATGCCTCAGGCATATACAGTTGTAATTCTGTTTTTTTACAAAGAAATAAATTACTTTTTTTTTTGGAAAAAAAATATTTCATATAGGAAGTTCCATGATATAAGCAGTGCATGTTTGAAATAGTAACCAATGACAAATATTCACCATTGCAACTTAAGTTCTAGTAGTTGCAATGAGTAGAAATAGTCAAAAAACTTTCGCACTTCTAATTACAGAAGTCATTAACAACAAAAATTATTTTTTTTTAAATCAAATTTGAATTATTCGATTAAAATGTTGACCAAATTTAATTCAATTAATAGTCCATTTACAATCTCAAGGGTGTTTAAAGTGTTTTACTTTGATTGTCGAACATCCACTAACTATCAAGAAGTCAGGCATATGTCATATAACTTCTCGACCGAATGGTCATGATGATTTCCATTAATCAAACAATCCCCCCTGCAAAGGCACACTACCCACAAACATGTCACTTGAATGAATTGAACCTTTATAAAAAATAACAAAAACCAATTTTCAACAACCAAGCGAGCCCCCTTTCACTACAATCCCTAATAGATGAAAGCAACAAATTCAATAGAGGTTAATGATCCAAATTGCCTAAACCGTGACACGAAAACTATATGCACGGACAAGATAACACCAAATTGAATTTATTAATTATATGCATGATTATCGTTCACACCATTAAGGAGTTACGGACAAATTATTCAAGATAAAAATATATACAAACAAATTGAAATGCTTGTCAAAGTGTGAATTTGAACATAATGTTACAGAATGCCCACTTAAAATGCCTTCAGATCCACTTCATTGAGAAAATGCTTTCAATTAGAAAGCCACTTTCAAAAGAAAAACTTTGATTCAGAAAACATATGCCGGTATCCAGTTAAGGTACCTATTAGCATGGTGCATTGAAGCCAGTTAAGGTGCTGTATTAGTACAGTGCACAAAAGGTAATGTACCTGTTTGCAGTACCATAGCACTTCATTGGACGTTAGTTAATAGAATTACAAATCTGTGTCTGTTGCAAAAAAGCAACAAAGATTTCAAACTATACAACAATATGTCCATGCACACGTTACACAATAGCAACAATCATCACAAGGTTCTAAATGAGTTCCATCAAGCTTTTGCTTGAATAATAAGCATTATTGATGCAGATATGGACGTTACACAATAGCAACAATCATCACAAGGTTCTAAACGAGTTCCATCAAGCTTTTGCTTAAATAAATAAGCAATATTGATGCAGAGATGGACGTTACACAATAGCAACAATCATCACAAGGTTCTAAACGAGTTCCATCAAGCTTTTGCTTGAATAAATAAGCAATATTGATGCAGAGATGGGTTAAGCCACTGACTTCGATGATCTTTTCTTTTCAAAGTTTTCCTCAAATTCCTTTATTGCACAGCGGATTGATGTATAAATACCATCCCTCGCTGCCATTGCTGTGCTGAACTGCTTGAGTTCCTCTGAAATAAGCTTATAAAACCTTGTATCAAGTTGTTTTTGTTCTTGCCTTTGAAGTTCATTATCCAAAGCTTTTGAAATTGTATCCTTTTCAATGTTCAGCAAAGCTATCTTGTTATCGAGCGACAAGATGTGTTCAGCAGACATATTTAGTCTTTCCCATAAATTCATATACTCCTCTTGCTGTAATTTATGCTCTCCCTTCCAGCTAATCAAATTATTCATACCATCAACAGGAAGTTGACCCTTCTCCATCAAAACTTTATCTGTATTTAACTCCATGTCAACTGAGCCATCTGGAACAGCAAGGCCCTGTCCAACAAGCATATAAATTAGCATTCAATTTTCCATTCTCCCAAAACGACATCCACACTCTAAGATATAGAGAATACAAACCAAATAATCACAACTTGAAACATGAAAGATGACTGCAGCTGGATATATTATTATTATAGCTGAAATATTAACCAGCATCAGATCAACAAACCTTTTGCGACTTGCCAGTATTCAAATGAGGAATCATATCTAACTTCGGACATCTGCCGAGATTATCCTCTTCAAATGAGGACTGGACAAGTCCAGAAACAAGTTTAACTACTTCATTAAGGAAAACATGCAATGCCTCGAAAAGTTTCTCTATCCAAGGACTTGTTTCCTTACAACCAGAAAAAAAATCATGGCCATGCTGTGCCAGATTCTTGAGTTCTTCTACAAGCCATTTGGCGAGGAACACGCCATTAGCTAAATCTGAACTCATCTTTGCCGATTTCCTCTTATCAATATGCTTATCACAGGTACTTTTGGGGGCATTCATGCACAATTCCTCATTCCAAAGATTACTTTTGTGACATTCAATACAAATATCTGAATTGCCATCTTCTAGCTGATCAGGCTGATTGCATTGCATTTCCACAATAAAATCAGAAATTGACTTTGAATCTGATGAACCATCTGGAAAACAACTAGACAATTCATCTCCAATATGTGCACATAATGCACCAACATCTATGGCAGCAATTACACCCAACACATTCTCCAGCCTGTACACTTTATGGCATATCTGTTTAAAACTCTCATTAAATGGTGCTGATACTATTCTAGAACTAGTATCTGCTGGCAAAGAAAAGGATGTGCCCAAGTCACAATAATCTGGAACCTGCAAAAGGCAATGAAAGAAAACAATAAAAACTGCAATAAGTGTTCATTAAAAGTATACTTGAATAGAAAGAGATGTAATAAAATTTCAAATACATTATATATTCTAAGTGTATTTCTAACTCCAGTCCTGTTAAATCACTATTTACCTTGAGTACAGTAGAAGTACCATTGATCTGTTTATCCAAATCAAAATTCTGCAGCTTTCTGCTTTCATTCTCAGAACAGTCATCTCTGAGCATTACTAAAGAAGCTACAGCATGCTTTAGTTGTTTGTTAAGCATCTGACTCTGCTGATGGAGTTCTGAATTCTCCTGTTTATATTGATCAAGCAAATTCACAAGCTTCACAAAATTTGCTTTCAAATTTGCAATCCTGCAGTCACTAGTGTCATCTTCCAATGACAACTGCATACCATTCATTGACTTTTCTTCTGGTAAGATTCCCTGGAAAGAAGACAAATTATTAAATTGTTAGCACTATAAGTTTTACTTGTCACTGCCAACTTCATTTTTTATCATTAAAAAGGTTAAGAATTTGAAAAGGCAATAAGATCAGAAGAAATCAATTCTCTTACTTCCTCTCTGACATATACCTGTTTTCAACCTAGATATAAACTCACAAAGGATTTGAGATCCCTTGTCACTTCTCTTTCTTGACCCAGAAACTTAGCAAATCAAGGTAGTTGTATTCCTCTGTAATAATTAAATGTGCTTTTCCCCTAACGAATTTCAGTTCGGCTACTTCTCACAAACATGGGGGGTTTGACTGGTAAAGAGTGCAGGAACTAAATAAATTGGCTCCAAGGAGCCTTCACAAGCCAGATTGTGTTTTGGGTCTGCAGAAAATTGATTTGAGGTTCAACATGAAAATGTTCTAATCAGTGGATAGGGATGCAAATCTCCGCATAACTTTCTCTTAGAAGTCCTTGTTATCCATCAAAGTTGCACTGAGATGGACTTCCAGCGAGCCACCAAAGTTTGAACATCACTTGTTCAAAATTCAGAGTTCAGAAGTTTAGCTGGTCATAAAGACCACCCTGTTACTCTACATTTTCCATAAAAAATTGTAATAAGAGGTGTTTGCATGATGAATTTGTAAAAGGTCTTAGCCACCTTAAGTCCTAAGCGTGAGTTATACTCTGGAATGTTTTTTCACTTACTAATTATATTTTGCCGTTTTCAGGCGATTTATAATTTATGAGTTTTTTCACTCAATCCCTCCAGAGCTGGAGTATATGCTCATGGTTAGGCTTGAGCATGGATCTAAGCCTAGTGTCTGATGTATATT
>ML781854.1:1145022-1164878 GCA_009831015.1 Picea engelmannii | reverse complement strand
TAAGGAAAGAGGGAGGAGCATGAGGCCTTGCTTAAGCAACACCGGAATGAGCCTCCTCCCCTTAGGGTTTTGACTTTGTGGCCCTGCCATTGCAGCACTAGAAAGCCTAACCCTCTTGTCCTTGAATTTAGATTCTCCCGAGACTTTAGCCTTGCTCCTTGACTCCATTATACCCGAAGGCACTAGTCTAATTATCCAACGTTGAGTCTCTTGTGTCAAAACAAACCTTTTAAACTTCTTAAATTTGAAACCCTACTAACCCTAACGTCTTACTAACCCTAATTAGTTGATGACATCATGCCTATTTTGAGCTCTTGGCTAGTGTAAAAGTTGTGGCTAGGTCATCAAGTGATAGACTTTGATGTGTAGATAAATTTCATTGGCTTGTTTTGCAAAACGCCCACCTCATTGCCTATCAAACTAACCCTAGAACTAAGTTGACGTCACCCTTAGTATAGTGACGCAGCAAGTCTTTGTGAGCATTTAATGATATCTAAAGTATTGTGTCCAGGGTTGATTATCTATATTGATGCTATATCATTTGGTATTTATTGAAGAAGTAATATTATAAGCCATAGCCTTTATTGCAATCATTGACTTCGTCAATAATTACTTTTATTTATGCTCATGTGTATTTCATATTGATAGTCATTGACAATTGAAGCATTAACCACTATTTGCATGTATTAGTTCTATTGTTGCCTTGTCTCGCAAACAGGTGCTTCTACTGTGGTTCATCTTCTTCTTGACTATCTTCTTGGCAGTAATCTGTGAAGGGAAAACCTACTTTGACCTTTGAGCTTTAATCCCTTGACCCTTTTCCTTCAATACCCCAGATTACTAGGGACGTCTCCCTTGGGATTAGCCACCCTAAATAGAAAGAGCCCCCCATCGAGGTGACAGTGGGTGGGGAAGCTCCTGTTACACCAGTTTGACCTTTACTTTTAAGCTATCTGACCTAGACTACAAACTGAGCGATAACAGGGACTACCCCCCTTGGCTTCGCTAGGAGTTGGCCTAGACGGAGGAGTTGAGGATTAAGTGACAGCACCTTAACTCTCACTTGCCCCCAAGGACACATCGAGTGGATTAAAGATTTCTTCCATGTCTCCCAGGTGTGTATAAGGCGGCAACAGTCCTAAATCTGGTCAGTTCGGAGTCCCAACATATCAAGTATTGGTAAATGTATATGTGATTGTCTTGACTTGTTTGGCATTGATTTCTAGCAGATTTGTAGAGAGAATCAACGAAATTTCTATCAGTAGCACGATAAAGTTCTTCTCAGTCATAAACTTAAATTATTTTTGGTAGTCCTTGCAAATATCCATTTGTATTTACACAAACAGATCAGCTAAAACGTAAATCAATTCAAACGTGACCTGTATTTTCAGTCAAATATATTGTGGAAAAGTCACCATGGTCATTGGAAATGATATTTATGAATATTAGGTCTGTCAGAAAGACTGATGTAATGATATGTGTATTTTCCAGAATATTGGTACATAAAAAATGTTGGAAAACCAATTAATGGCACGTAATGTACAGTGCTATAAATAGATGGACAAATCAAAATAAGTGGTTTGCAGAAAGTTCACCCTAAGTAATGAAACTATAAATATGCAATCACAATTTGGTGGCATGATCAGATACCATCCAAATCAGTTTATATCAGTGTTTTAAAAATCAGCCAAATCAGACTCAGAGTTGGCTAATTCCTCCTGTTAGGTGCCCCCAGGAGGTTACTCACTCTTCAAACTGGTTCCGTGGCCAGTTCCATACCAAACCAGCCAGTTCATCCGGTTATGTCCCAAACAAGTCACCTATGGAACCATGCAAAATCTTTTTAAAAAGCACAAAAGAAAGGGTTTGATGCTGATGACTTGGGATGGATGGGTTTGGATGATGATCCACTAGTAGCACCAAGCATGGCAGGGACTAGCCACATTACTACTAGCACTGCAGATGTCTTGACGAGTTCCAGTCAGAGGACGATCCTGTATTTCATGGTGAGGATCCCATTCCCAGCAATGGTGATCAGTTTGATGATAGATCATGTTGATCATTGATATGTAGTAGCTTGCAGTGTACTATTTATTGGACTCTAGAACAATGTTATCAGAACCACACTGTCATCGAACCGGTCAACACCAGCAACCGAAACAGGAAAAAACCGGTCGACCAAAAAGTATATCAAATTTTCAAATTTTCTATATATATATATAGATATATATATATATATATATATATATATACCGGTCAACCAAAAAGTATATCAAATTTTCAAATTTTCTATATATATATATATATATATATATATATATATCCATGCACGCATCCATGTCAATCCAAACCATTATACACAAATATGCAAAGTTTCTCATGTATATAGCAAGGATGCATGTAACCAAAATAGCACCAAGTGAAATCCATAACTGAACCAAAATACATCAACAAAGAGACTCTAGACGACCTCTAGAGTCCAATAATAAGAATAGTACTAATTAATAACTATAGTCTAGAGTCTAGAGTCTAGAATCTAATCATATGAGAGCATCATCTGAATTCTCATCATCTACATCCTCAACGTGACTAGACTCGAAAATGCGATTCCAGCTTGATTCCCATGGCCCTGAAAGTATCCGTCTGACAACAATGCTCAGAGCCTAACAGTTCCTAATAGAAAAAAAAAACAGCTCTTTAACAGCCCAACAAATTCTGAAAATCAACCCTTGACTCAGCACCTAACCAACCCAAGAAATTCCAAAAATAAACCCTTGAATCTGCTCCAAATTAGCCCAAAAAACTCAACTCAAAAACTCTCCAAAACAGCCTTTCAATCAGCTCTCCATATCATCCCGACAAATTATTCAAATCAACTTTCCAAATCAGCCCAAGAAACTCAGCCATTACCAATTCAAAGCCTTCAATCAGACCGGTTTGGCCCTGAAACCAGTCAGACCAGCCAGTTTTGCCTGAACCAGGCGGATTCTGATAGCATTGCTCTAGAGGCCATTTAAGGCCTTGCTGGTTATCTGTTTTGTTTCAGATATCTAATGCACTCAATGCCATTTTCCTATCTTCACCCTTACACAGTATATACATGAGTAGACTTTGCATATTTGGTCTCTAATGGTTTGGATTTACATTGATGTACATGAATTATTTTTTAATGAAAATCTTCATATTTTATGGAGTTTTTAGTAAATCGGTTCATAAACCCCATTGCCAGCTGATTCCAATCAGATTCCAGTCTGACCCTCGGCCAATTCCAACCTCTAAAACATTGTTTTATACTCATTAAACACCAATTTCCATCTGTCAAGTATAAGAGGACAATTTTAAGAGCCTTAACTTTTTATTCCCATACCAACCAAATCGTGAATATCACTAGACCCAATCCTCAATTCCCATA
Organism: Picea engelmannii; assembly: GCA_009831015.1. Taxonomy (NCBI): domain Eukaryota; kingdom Viridiplantae; phylum Streptophyta; class Pinopsida; order Pinales; family Pinaceae; genus Picea; species Picea engelmannii. The sequence continues at coordinate 1,161,466 of ML781854.1, read as the reverse complement.
CCAACCGAATCGTGAATATCATTAAACTCAATTTCCTCCAAGATTGCAATCAAACTGGGGAGACAACTTGAAGTCTAAAGAATCTGGTAAGCATTGGCTAATGGAGAAAAGTCCTGTGAGAAAAAATGATGAGTAGGGTTGTTAATTGTCAGCAAAAGTACCTTTAAGGTGGTGTGGAGATAATATTAAAAGAGTTGTGATACGTTCCCACCTTTGGAGAAGCACCTTGAAGAAGGGTAGTAATATTTCCGTGCATTTCAACCAAAGATATCATACTCAGACTTAGATCGAACTTGGCAAAATCTTTGATTCTTGACTCGGAAGAATTAAAAAATACATAGAATATTCAAAACACAAAATATGAAGGCTTGTTGATTCATAAATCTTGTACAGTTACAATTAAGCAGAATCTCATTGTAATACATAAACAATATTTAGCGTATGTTTTGAAGTTACATTAAACAACACATTTTAAATATAGCAAAATCTAACAATGAAGTAACGTAAGGATGAATTTCATTTTAAATGTTAATTCCATCTTTCACCTGCAGAAAATGTGCAATAGATTCAGAAGCACGTAGGATTTTTATTATTTGAGTGTTTACCTGTAAATATGATGAAAACCCCCTTTGATCATCTTTGAAATCTAGAATAGCTTTGCCCACTCTCTGTGAAATGTCCACAATCATTGAGGCTTCGCTTTCAAGCTTGGAGACTACCATCTTCAACTCTCCATTCAATATGATTTGATCTTCAAGACATTTCTACAATCCAAATGAAAAACACACCAAGTTAGATGCTATAAAAGGGAGTTTATCAATTGATCTGTCTGGAAAACAACATAAAATAAATACAAAGTCTAGCATACAATAGTGCCAATAACTGATTACAATAAAAATAATATCAAAAATATTTTGGGTAAATCACTGCACAATGTTTGTTATCAGGTTTGAATTTTGGTGATTAAAAGGATGTCATGAGCTATTTTAATTCTAGCATACAAATATATTTTCTTAAAATAGACATGGAACATGTCAACAGGGTCTTGCTCGGTTGGTAAAACAGAGATGTTGTTAGCAATGTAGCAAACATCGGCGATTTATTGCCAATGTGGCAACATATCGCAATGTCCAAGCTTTCTCCAAAAAATCACTACTAAAATATAGTGAAATTTTTAAAATATCGTAAGATTATAATTTTCAGCAAACATTGCAATATTATGAAAAAATCACATCATGGTAGGAAAAAATTCATTGCGGGCGAGGAAAATGCTTTTATAAGCCAGAAATCTGATTTTTTTTCATATTTTTGAATTTTTCTCTACAGCTTTTGGGGATTGAGAATGAGGGAATTTATCATCATCTATCATTTATCTGAGAAGGGCCAAACAATCATTTCATCATCACTAAATAATTTTCCTTGGAATGGGGATTGATTTCTATCTATGGATTTTGTATTCCAAATTATTTGTTAAAATTCCACTGTGTAAATAGTTATTTTATAGAGATTTATGCAATGGTTTGCAAAGAGCATTCTGGTTGCCTCTTATATATTGATTTTTCATTGTCATAAAACAATTTTATATGCCTGATCTTTTTCCAGCTTTCTTTTATGTCCACTTATTTTGAGTTTTTTGCCCTAGAATCGAAGTTTGGAATTGAACATCGCCTTGCCAATACGCGAAAGGCTTTGGAGCTATTTTGGCAATATGCGAACCTAATGATGGTACAAACTGACAAATATTAAGTGAAAGATATGGGGAAAATCTATGACAAAAGGGATCATCCACTTGAAATATTGCCATGCTATAATCCTAGGGCATGAGGTTCACATTTGTCTCGGTTCAAGCTTCTAAATTGTGTGAGTTTCCCGTCAAGCTATTACGAAAAGGATAATAAGAAGAAAGAGAAAGTTGCTTTCCAAGTTGAAAATGTCGTCAAAGGATTAGCTAGGTCCTGAAGAACCATAGGTATATCAAGGACTAGGGATAGTGAGAGAGACTCCACACATTGACATATATGAAAACCTCACCTTTCTTTGTTCCGAGAGTCCAACAGGCTGCACACCCAATCTGTTATAAGAAAGGAAGGAAGAGGCACACAAGGTTGTGGGGAGGTGTCCTTTTCTATTGAAAGGCATACCTTTGAGCATTGTCAAGAGCAAACTGTTCTTCTTAGCAATGTTTGATGTTGTCACTATTATTGGCCTAAGGTATAAAGCCTCTACCTACCATGAACTGCAAGGACCAATCCTTGAAAAGCAAAAGGTCGATATTACTACTACATTAGAGGATGCATGATGATGTCCAATGGTTGGATGGATGGGAAGATCTAGACCATCCTTAATTTCTTGGTACAATGTCCCAGGGGTACAATGTCTATTAAATCCACTAATACATCAATGCATATTAAAGGTGTATCATCCTTGTGTGAATTGATGGATAAGTTTTCCAAAAGGCAAGTGTGCAACAATAACAAATAATATTCCTAATTATGAGTTCATCAACATAATGCTAATGGAGTGTCATGTCCCCATTTTTGGGTTCCCCTATTCTGCAGTTGGAGATGACTTTCGAGGCTTGTCAGTGAAGAAAAAGGGAGTCAATGGGTTTATTTGATGTCACCTAGCTGGGAGATGTTATGTTTCTAAAGTTACATTTAATTAAAAGATAATAAAGTAACTTTAGATTAATAGTAGCTAAACATTAGTAAAGTATCTTTAATGTATTGCAGCTGCCATAGCAGCCACTAGAAGAATTGTATTGTTGCCTTGATTGCTCCATTCATAATAAAAATGCCATCGTGACTTTTCTATTTCATGTCTACTGGTAATATTTGCAATGTGTTTTATGAAAGTATGAAAACTGTTTGTAAAAGGCTATAAACTAGTTCATGGCATTAAAAGCATATGTAATACAACTGTTTGACGAAATCACACTACTAGAAACAGCATATATTTGCACAAAGATTATAATATTCCAGCCTACCACATCAGGGGATATTACAATGGTATCAGAGTTGGAGATCTTGCAAGCCTGAGGAGAAACAATGATACCCTAGACAAGTTCTACAACTGCAGTAGCTCACTTTGTGTTGCAGAGCTCGATTTGGGTTGTGTAGATAGAGTCTACTTGGCATGGGGGCAAGTTTGTTGTTGAGAGGCCGAGATCCATTTGGGGTGGCCAATTTTCAATCATAGAGGCCGAGTTTTATTGCCACGGGGACCGAGATTTTACTGTTGATCGTGTTTCCTTTTAGGAGGTCGCATCCCTTTTTCTGGAGGTCGAGTGAGTACAGTGGGGAGCTGATATTGGTCATAGGGTGACCGATTTTCCATCTTAGGCGAGTATATTTTGTTGGGGATCGTTTTTCTTTAGAGGGTTGATGCACTTGTTGTTGGGTGCGAATTGTGGCTACTAGGAGGGAGACTAGAAGTGGTTGTCATATACAACATGTTCATTAACTAGCTGCACATGTTTCTGGGTCGATTCACCTACTCTCAAGCCTATATCATCAAGTAGAGAGTCGCTGCAACATATTTACACCTACAGGATTGTTATTCCAATGATTGCAGAGGCAGCAAACAGAGATATAAATCAGGTTGTGAGCAGCTGAGGTCGAGCTATTCATCAGGGGTCGAATTTAACTACTTGCTAAGCGATTTATTGATAGAGGCAAGTTCTCCAAGGAAAGCCGAAACTAATTGGCAAGCCAGTTCCGGAAAGTTGGATGACATGTTCTACAGCCAGATCGTGGGGGTTTCCTATCACTGTTACAGTCAGCAAATTGCCAATAACCTACAGCAAACTTGCCATCTATTTTCCTGTGCAGACCTTGATGGGATTTTATCTGTTGTGATATGTGTATTGGAAGTGTTGCAAGCCTGAAAACACCATCACCCGTCATCACAAATTAATTAAGTGCAGCAAGAGTTGTTTAGAATGGAAGTGAGGATGTATACCAAGCGTTTGACAAAAACACAAACTCAGAAATAACTACAGTAAACAGAGGCAGGGTTTTATAGTGGAATTTGGGTCTATCCACTAAGTGTTTGACGAAACACCAAAGTCAGAAAACTACCAAAATTTTACAGTAGTGAATACAAATTTGTAATAAGTAGGAGGGACATTACAGTGGTCCTGCCAGCCTTAGGGGACATTTTCATAGTGTTTTCGTTCAGTGACCAGAACTTACACCCTTCAATTCCAGCGATGCAGTGGCTAAAGAAGATAAAAAAGGAGCACATGGATGAAATTTTGCATCGCATGCAACAAACCAATAGGGAGCTAGCAGCAATTAAATACATGCCTTACTATTGAGAGTATCTCGCATTGGGTGAGGAGATTTGCACAGCTCTATCCTTTAAAGGCTATTACACCATCAAGTACGAAAGTTGGCCCAAGGATTTGGACGAGGATATCATTAAAAGCATAAGGCAGAAATTGAAGAGAGATGAGCATGAAGGACAGGTGTGTTGGGTATGTGTTATATTCTTTGCATGTGTGTGTGTGGGTGCGTCAGATATGACAACTGCGTTTGACGATCCCTCGCACTAGTGTTATGTTTGTGCCGTGTGCGCCAAGCACTTTCTTAGGGGGGTCCCAGGGGGGGGCAGGTATGCTCCCCCTAGTTATGCGCAACGTTCGGCAACGGGTGGTAGCTCGGGGCCGACAGGGTTCAGGGCAATGCCTCGAAAAAAAAATTTGGGCGGTTTTTGCTATTTTTAGCGGATTTCGCTATTTTTAGCGGTTTTGTAAATTAATCCCAGATTAAGGGATTAGGGTTTTGGTATCTACGAAATACCTAAAAACATTGTACATATTGTATGGTGAATGGTAAAATTCGATATAATGAATATAAGAAAGGTTTTCCCGGTTGAGGGTTTCCGATATAAAATCTCTGTGTACTCTGTGTATGAGCCATTGATTAATTTCTGTCTTGCTTAAGAATCTATATGCATAGCTTTACTTCGCAGGTTTAAAACTTACAAGGTGGAGAAGCATGCATCTAGCCATGTTGAGGATGTGTGCATAGAGGAAGACCAAACAGCATCCTATGATACACCATGAGAGCTAACTGATGAGGCCAATGACACTAGCGGGTTGGATAGAAAAGATGAGCATGCAACATCTTGTCCCACTTATGATGACTATGAGGAAATGTTCCAATCAGTCGATGCTAAGAATCCAACATCTCTCCCTGTTTATGATGCTTATGATGAGGGGGGTCAAGCATGATAGCACATGTTATCCACTGAGTTGCACTAGCTGGACTTGTAGTTGAGTCGCCAAAGATTGAGCAATCAAATGATCAGTATTCAGTGTTTAGAAGTTCAGTCGATCTCTTTGACCAATTTTTTCCGCATTTCCATCCCTTCGGGGGAATTGTAATAAATGAGATTAGCGTGATGAAGTTGTAAAAGACTTGGCCACCCAAGACCTGAGCACGAATATGTACTCTAGAGAGTTTTTTTTTCACTTGTTAATTATTTCTTGCCTGAGAAATTAGGCGAGTTATAATTTCTAAGTTTTTTCACTCAAATCACCTCCAAAGTTGGAGTATGTGCTAGTGGTTAAGCCTTGGCATGGAATTCCAACGTCTAGTGTCTGAATATTTATATTACCATGCTAGGTCATATCTATTAAGTCATATGGAAATTGCACTAAGTCCCCCTTAGGAGTTTCTAAAGTTTCCAGTCAATAAAAATTTTCCCACAAACAGGTAATTTTAATTGTAAAAGTCAAAAAAGTCATAAAAGTGGCATCAGTTGTTGTCATATGCAATGTTTGTGCTCGTTTTCTAAGCCAGAGCACCTCTTAAACCCGTATCCCCCCTATGTTGAGGCAAAAAGTGATTTTAAAAACTCAAAATTGATTTTTGCTCTCAAAAAGGTAAAAAAAGACAAAAATTCAATAAAAATCAGCTTGCCAATAATAGGGAAACATGTTGGGGACATGTTTTCCCTTTGTCAAGAATCTGAGAGTGAGTTGGAAACTCCTCTCCTAGTCCGGGCACCTTGATTGAATGACATGGCACTTGGGTGGAGATCCCAAGAGAGCTAGGCACACTTCCCTTCATGTGTGGCGCACTTGCAAGAGGGGGCGCTAATCCCAATGAAGAACTCGTCCTCACCTCACCCACTCACTTCACATTACTCCACTCCACTTACCTTTCACTCCACTCCACCTACCACTCACTCTACTCTTTCCTCACTCAACTCATGTGCATCCTCACTTAGCTCTTACGCACTATCCCTCTTGCCATGTGCCCTAGCCTTCTAGTTTTCACCCCGAATGCTATAAAGCAAGGTCGACCCTCCTTTAGAGTGAGTTGGAGCTTGGACGACTTGCTATTATTGCAATATCTTTTGCATTGAATATAAGAGACTTTGGAGGTCGAATCCTTGGTGTGTGGTGCTCATGTGTGGATGGATGTTGAATATAAATTGAGGTGATGTTGTTTTAATTTATTGCATTTACTTATTGTTGAATTTGGCTAATGGTAAGGGTATTGCTCTAGGCTGCGGAGGAGCGCCCCCCCCCCCTCGCTCCCGCTACCGAAGCGCGCTCCCAAAGGGAGCGTTTACGGAGTGCGCTCCCAAGAGCGGTCCCTTCTGGGAGTGTATTTCGAGAGCACGCTCTCTAGGGAAAAAAAATGCTCTGTGCCTTAAAACGCTTCCAAAAACACTCCCAAAAACGCTCCCTACCTTAAAAACGCTCCCTGCCTTAAATTGATCGGATTGAGATTGGAATGAATGCTTAAATCTCACATTGCGAATGATACATCTCTAGATGGTTTGAATGCTTTATGAAAAATGAAGTTGCACTCAAGTAACAAATCCTAGAATATGCGTTCAAACATACTTAATGGGCAGTAAATGCTAAGACTTCTTTAACCACTATTCACTGCATTAACAGCACTGAAAACAATTTAATTATGAATGTCATTCCTTGATGGATGCATCTTTTAAGTTCTCTGAGGATTGAAAATTAAGAGATATTACAGATTTGAAGATCTAATCCACTAAACACAACTCGACTTCTAATTCTGTTTGAACTGAAGGTCTGCTATGGTTTGACGTAAATTTATCAGCTCCAAACAAGATTCAACACTGCTAATGAACTTGATACATCATGGTCTTTTAGTAAATCTGAGATATTCTTAAGCAAACTGTGTTGATTTCAAATCATGTTGCTTGAGGATTAAGACTGTGGCATTCCATTACAGTAGTCTGTGGACAGTTTCTTGGCATCTCCACACATTATGTTGGAAGCATTCTTTGATTGGTTTATACTTGCAACAAATTTTTTCAACATGCTTAATGATACATGATGAAAGATTTCTAAGAATAGACTCTAAATTTCAGTGATTTCTTGTATTGGCCTGAAGAGTCATGGTTAAATCGTAAAACTTCGCTAAAATCCTGATCTGGATTTATCAACGGATGCATAAATAAATTCACAATGATGCTGGTGTAATCCAAAAGTAAGGACTTGTTCATGCTTTGGTGGTTAAATCTGTTAATTTTATCCACACAAAACAGCGCTATTTGAAACATTAGACACTTAACCGGGCCTTACATATAATGCATTTAAATCTGTTGAGATATCTGGTTTGAGCATGGTCACATAACAGTGCTTTGGCATTGTTACATTCTTATGTTGATGGATGATTTCCAAGTTTGATTCTGCACTTTTAAATTATTGGGTTCATATGGCTTAAAATTTCTTGATCAGTAATTCTGAGGTCACACACTTGGTTTATACCTAATGAGCTCAATTTGCAAAATGTTAAGATTTGAGCATAAAAATATGGTCAGTAGTTCCATAGTTACGACTCTTGACTCTTTATTATAGCTTATTTTGTAAATAATGAAGTTATGAACATTATATGACAGTTTACCTTTGAAGTTTGAAATTTGAACAATTGATTGAATCTTACAACTCTTTGGTAATGAATATGATGCTCTAGAGTCTATTTCATTATGTTAGTATGTTAAAATCTATTGATGACAAATGTTTATGATTGATGTTATATGTGTACTAAATGGTTGATGCTTTAATGATCATCACTAATCAATTAGTTAAATGATCTTATAACTATGTTTTCATGTTTTTTGCAATTGATTCAACATTCTACATGTTTTATATATATAGATATCAAAATATATATATTTATGTATTATATAAAAAACGCTCCCGCTCCCGGAGATTTTTGAAAATCTACGCTTCCCACTCCCGCTCCCGCTCCCAACAACCTTGCTATTGCTATCTAATTAGAATGGATTATTAAGCTTGTTTGCATAATTAATCCATTTGTTTACTTACATTGGAAGTTTGTATTGCATGTCGCATTTTTTTTAAGCTAATATGCAAATGGAGTTTCTTGTGTAGGTTACACCAAATCTTACAAGTATTTGCAAGTCTTTTTTGAAGCTAACAGGATCTAAGCCTTGGAGAAGTAAGAGAGCTAGCTTGTGTCTAGTACTTCTCCAAGAAGTCGAAAGAAGTCATCTTTCCTGAAGAAAACTGAGGTACTATGAGGCTGCCAACTAAGGTCTATCTTTGACCTTGAGATTGGCTCTAAGTTTCAATCTTCGAAACTATCCTTTGTTGTTTTTAGGACAGCAAACAGTTTAGTAACTTTTTACCCACAGTTCTTGTTGGTTAAGTGGTCTTGAGGTGCCCTTGCAAGTGTTTTCGAACCGGTGGTTAGCACATGCAATATATCTCAAAACAAGTAACACTCCTCTAGATCTTTACAACACAAATAAGTTGATCTACACTCTAAGCATGCATGAAATGAACACAAGTGTTTTTGGTCAACATGACCCGAGTTAAAACACCCCCGGGGAAAACCAGTTTGGAATGGAAGTATATATAAGTGGTATCTAAAGCATGAGATACAACAAGAAATACAATATGATGGAACCTGTATACAAAGCAAACTCCTCTCGAGACTTGCCAAACGATCCAGGAAGAAATGGGCCCAAGACTAGTGCGCCTCTTCCCCTTGTTGCCAAATCCACTGAAGTGATGCGCCCTTGACCCTGGATGCTACCTCTCCACTGAAATAAACAAATCTACAATCCTCCAAGTGTATCTCCTCCCTGCAAGGTGTGCGCCCTCCTCCTATAGTGCACCCTCCTCCAAGCAAGTGTGATCACCACAAAATAATGAGAGCCAAAGCCTCCTAGAGCCCATCATGGAAGGAGGCGCCCTTGCTGCCCTCTCTCAATGCTTCCAACCTCATCCTCATACTCCCTCTCAAGCTTTCCAAGTGAGTAAATGAATGAATGACCCTCTCTCAACCCCTTGCACCCTCCTTGAGCAATCGCTAAGGAAACCTAAATGTGGATGGTTAGGATCATCCCAAGCCATCCTTAATCAATGGTTGAGATCACTCCAAAAGTATCTCAACTCAAAATCCACTTTGGGTTAAGTTCCCTAAGTTCACTTTATGTCTCCCAATTCACCCACAAAGTGAATTAATAGTCACTTTACACTAAAATGACCAAATTTCACTTTTGACTTAAATCTCGTAAGTCAAAGTGAAATTAGACATAAAGTACAAGGCACAAGGGTACCAACATCTCCCTCTTGTGGTTAGAGGCTCAAAACCACAAGGGAATCACTTCCCAAAGTACACCAAAACTCAACACTCCCTCTTACCGAGGAAAGTGTTTCTCACCAATCAATCTCGTCCCAACTGTGGACTTCCTTGCCTCCTAGCAAGGCCTGGGTGAGTATGGTTGTACCCTCTCACCAAAGTGGCCTTTGTCTCTGATCTGCTCGATCTGTCTTGACACTGATTTGTTCAACCTACCCTGACACTAATCTATCGACCTGCCTGATCTCTAGATGGAAGTCTATCTCCACCTACCTAAGATACCTAGATCTTGGCATCTCACCAAAGATCTCTCCCTTAGCATCTCACCAAAGGTCTCTATGTCTTGGCATCTCACCAAGATCCTCTGCTTGGTTTCTCACCAAGCTCCTATACTCATGGAATGCAAATGAGTCACATCTCTTGGTATTTCACCAAGAGTCTCTAGGTCTTGGCATCTCACCAAGATCCTCAACCTTGGTCTCTCACCAAGGATTTCTACCTCCTGGCATCTCGCCAACGATCACTACTCTTGGAATCTCACCAAGAGTCTCACCCTCTTGGCATCTCACCAAGAGTATCTAGATCTTGGCATGTCACCAAAATCCTCAACTTGGCCTCTCACCAAGTGTCTTCCACCTGAAGTGGAACCTGAACCTGATCTACCCGTCTCCATAGCCAAGTGAGTCTCAAGCCTCCGTGATGCCCTGCTCCTCCTCATCAATCTCTAATGCTCTAAATCCCCTACACCAAACCTCTGTCTGCTCGGCAACTCTGAAACTGAAGTTGTCTCGGGTGTACCAGTCACCCCTGAAGACAGTGTCCTCGAAAACGAAGTCTGAGCTCCCTCTAAATCACTACTCTGAGTCAATACCTCCTCCCCAACTCTGTCTCCCCATCTAACGTCGAATGGTGCATCAACTGAACAATAACTGACGAATGCACACTCCCTCGCAAACTGTGCATCCAACTCCTCCTCCTGGGTTGTCGTTGCCATACCACCCTGTTGCCTCTTCTTCTTCCTCTCGGGACATTGTCCAGCATAGTGCCCCATCTCACCACAAGCAAATCATCTCACTTTGCTTACGTCCTTCTTCTTCCCATTGCCACTCTCCTGTGGTTGGGTCCCTCACTTGGGACCTTGTCTCGCACCCTCTCTGATCTTCTTTCTTGCCCTTTGAACAAAGAGCAAGATCCCCATCCCCCTCAGGCGTATGTTGTTGTCATGAAGACCCAAAGCTGCACCTCAACTCGTCCTATACGAAATCGTCCCAAAGTCTCTCCCAAGTAGGCATGACCTCTCAGGCAACAATGCCTCATACAAATGAACCCCAAGGTTTGGAAAAGTTGTTCAAAGTTGTCCTCACCATAAAGTCTGGATCTACAATCTCTCCGACCGGTGCTAACTCATCTCTGATCTGAGTGAATCTGCCTAGGTATGATGTGCCCGTCTTGAAATCAAGCATTTGAATGCTCCTGAGCTTGTCCTGTAGAACCATCTTCCGTTTCTGTTTTGGACTCTGGTAAAGCTTGCACAACGATGCCCATATCTCAAATGCATAGTCTTTAACAATCAGATGGGGTATGATGTGGTCCTTCACCGCATCACAAATAGTCCTCTTTGGCTTGATGTTTTTATTCCTGAAATCTACATCAAACAATGGTGAAGGAGCAGGTGCAGGAGGAATCACCACGGGAGCTTCAATTATATCCCATAGTTCAAGATTGTCCAAGACGAAAGTGATCCTGGTCTTCTAAGGGGACCAGTTGCTAGCTCTGTCTAGCCTATCCTCTGCCCGCATTAGGGGCACCGACATGGCTATCCACTAAAGCTCACACTGATGCAAAAACTGCAAAAGAACTCAACCTCACCACTTGACACACAAGCGGAAGTAAGGTTGTCCAAACGTGTCCACAAAATAGTCCTACAACAGTCCAACAAATCTGCCCACAAGTTGTCCACTAACTCTGCCAACAAGTTGTCCAAAATCTCCCAACAAGTTGTCTCAAAACTGCCCACAAGATGCTCTAGAAATCAGCAAGTGTTCGCCAATAAGGCCCTGATACCATGAAGAAAATTGAGGTACTATAAGGCTCCCAACTAAGGTTTGTCTTTGACCTTGAGATTGTCTCTAAGTTTCAATCTTCAAAATTGTCCTATGTTGTTTTAGGACAGAAAACAGTTTAGTAACTTCTTGCCCATAGTTTTTGTTGGTTAAGTGTTCTTTGAGGTGCCCTTGCAAGTGTTTTCAAACCGGTGGTTAGCACATGCAATATATCTCAAAACAAGTAACACTCCCCTAGATCTTTACAACACAAATAAGTTGATCTACACTCTCAGCATGCATGAAATGAACACAAGTATTTTTTATCAACATGACCCTAGATAAAACCCCCTCGGGGAAAACCAGTTTGGAATGGAAGTATATATAAGTGGTGTCTAAAGCATACAACAAGAAATACAATATGATGGAACATGTATACAAAGTAAGCTTCCCTTGAGACTTGCCAAACGATCCAGGAAGAAATGCGCCCAAGACTAGTACACATCTTCCCCTTGTTGCCAAATCCACCGAAGTGATGCGCCCTTGACCCTGGATGCTCTGAAGAAGAATCCCTTGCACATAATTGTGCTCTTGTGTGCTACCTCTCAACTGAAACAAACAGATCTGCAATCCTCCAAGTGTAGCTCATCCCTGCTAGGTGTGCACCCTCCTCCTATAGTGTGCCCTCCTCCAAGAAAGTGTGATCACCACAAAATAATGAGAGCCAAAGCCTCCTAGAGCCCTCCATGGAAGGAGGTGCCCTTGTTGCACTCTCTCAATGCTTCCAGCCTCATCCTCATACTCACTCTCAAGCTCTCCAAGTGAGTAAATGAATGAATGAGCCTCTCTTGGCCCCTTGCACCCTCCTTGAGCAATCCATAAGGAAACCTAAATGTGGATGGCTAGGATTATCCCAAGCCATCCCTAATCAATGGTTGAGATCACTCCAAAAGTATCTCAACTCAAAACCCAATTTGGGTTAAGTTCCCTAAGTTCACTTTATGTCTCCTAATTCACCCACATAGTGAATTAATAGTCACTTTAGGCTAAAATGACCAAATTTCACTTTTGTCTTAAATCTCGTAAGTCAAAGTGAAATTAGACATAAAGTACAAGGTACAAGGGTACCAAGATCTCCCTCTTGTGGTTAAAGGCTCAAAACCACAAGGGAACCACTTCCTGAGGTACACCAAAACTCAACATTTCCCTCTTGTTGCCCTCTCTCAATGCTTCCAGCCTCGTCCTCATACTCCCTCTCAAGCTCTCCAAGTCAGTAAATGAATGAATGAGCCTCTCTTGGCTCCTTGCGTCCTCTTTGAGAAATCCATAAGGAAACCTAAATGTGGATGGCTAGGATCATCCCAAGCCATCCATAATTAATGGTTGAGATCACTCCAAAAGTATCACAACTCAAAACCCACGTTGGGTTAAGTTCCCTAAGTTCACTTTATGTCTCCTAATTCACCTACAAAGTGAATTAATAGTCATTTTAGGCTAAAATGACCAAATTTCACTTTTGACTTAAATCTCCTAAGTCAAAGTGAAATTAGACATAAAGTACAACATACAAGGGTACCAACATCTCCCTCTTGTGGTTAGAGACTCAAAAACACAAGGGAACCACTTCCCAAGGTACACCAAAACTCAACATTCAAGTAGCAAGTAGCAATAAATCAAGTAGCAAACCCTAGTTATAGCACCTTCCACCAAGAGAAATGCCAAAATGCCAATAAAAGTCTCCTTCAACAAGTGCGCCTCAAAATTTCAGCCAAAACCCTAAAAGAGGCCGCAAATTTCAGACCTCACCAAGTGGTGAGTGAGAGATGAAAAAATGAACGTGAAACCATCAATTTATACAATACCATGACCTAATTTCACTTTTAGGTCATAAAAAGGCCGACAAGGCCAAAATACTAAAAATCATATTGTTTTACATTAAATGCTTAAATTAAACCTTAATCAAGCAAAAGAAGATGACAATGTGGCCTCTTAAGGTGACGTTACCCCGTTTTAGGACAAATGCAACCTCCTGGAGCAAAACATTAGCCCTCGGGCTTCTCCAACCTGCCACACATGACAACACTGCCAAATCTACCTCCCAAGACATCCATAAAACTAGATGACGTCATGAGTATCATGGGTGACGTCCTGGGCCTTACAGGGCCAACGTTCCAATGGGGAGGGCACAACCCCCCGAGGTCAAGCTCTGTCAAGGTGCCTCTAGTGGAACATCCTCCTCTTCTCTTGTGCAAAGCCTTTGGTCCATCTCTGTCATGTCTCTTCCCCTTGATGGGGTCTCAGCATCCATCTGGTGGGCTCTTCAGCCCCATGGAGGTCTGAACTAATCATCTCCCCATGTGTACCGGTCCAACATGGTACCTGTACGTCGGGCATGATCCTGCACATCAACAACTACGCCCTCCATGGGCTCATAAGTCACAGGGATCATAGCAATGTCAATCACATCTCATCATCAATACTATTAAACATGTGCATAAAACCCCTATTACCCCAGTTAAAAGCTCAAAGACATTATACAAGCCTGCAATACAATTTAGAGAAAGTGGCAGGGCGTCCTATTGGGCTAGTATCCATTGGAAGAGGAAAGTTTCCAGAAGAGGTTTCATCTGAGCCATGTAAGCGAGTGATGTGGATCAGGGATGTCCAGGCAAGTGGGTGCAGTGAAGGCAGAGGATGCAAAGATTTACCTGTGAGTGCCTTTGTATAAGGCGAGTTGCACCTGTCCTGGATGCAATTTTTTCCAAGCCCATTCATGACTTTTATTCTTTATTCTTTATTCTTTTGCTTTTTTTTTCTTCAAGAGGATAATCAAGGGACACTGCCCTGGCGTGGTGACCAGTGGTGACAGCGTTAGCCACAAGTACTTTCACAGAAATGAGAAGGATGGCTCATGATGAGACCCCCTTTGTCTTGGCCATGCAACCAAGAGTCACTACCCTGGCGTGGTAACCAGTTGGTGGTAATGTCATACTATTAGGTACCCATGGACCTAATAGGCTGGCTTGTGATGAGACCCCCCATCCTCTCGCTGAGAGAATCCTTTCGCAACTAACCGTGCTTTGTACTTGTCAAGTGTACCATCTGCCTTGTACTTGACCTTGTACACCCATTTGCAGCCAATGGGTTTCTTCTGTGATGGAAGAGTTGTGAGATCCCAAGTCTGATTTTTCATCAAACTTTCATGTTCGGCCTCCATAGCCTTTTCCCATTCAGGTCTTCCTTTTGCTTCCTTGAATACCTGAGGCTCATAGATCTCCTGAATATTGGCCATAAGAGCAAAGTTGACTGTGTCAGTCTGTTGTTTACTCTTACCTCGTGATGATCTTCCCTCGATCATCTCTCCTATCCGATCATCTCCAATGGTGTTGTGCCAACACTTGGGTCTTTTGGAATCCCTGGTTGCCAAGTCAGTATTGCCACCATGACTTGGGCTTCCTGCTTCAGAATGTACTGATCTGACTAACCTAGGAGACTCATCCTGTTCTGACTCCTCATCACCATGCTCAAAATCTTTGGTATCAAGATAACACAGAAACCAAGATAACTTGAATAAGGTTATCTGTCTTTATTCAATCAATGAAATAAGAGAGCAAATAGCTTTCTTATATAGGTTACAATCAAGTAGAGTCAAACCACTTTATGAATGTGGGATAAAGTGAAAATATAACCTAAAAGCAAATAAATTAACCTAAGGTCACTTTGACTTTATTAATGCCTAAGTCTAATTTCTAATTGACCATTATAAACTAATATTTAATTTAACACCCTCCCTTAATGGTCAATCTACCCACTTCACCAAGTTTCTTTCGAAATTTTACATGCTTTTCGAGACCCAAAGACTTGGTGAAAATGTTTGCAGTTTGATCCTCTGTAAGACAATACTGCAACTCAATAGTTCCATCTTCTACAAGTTGTCTGATGAAGTGACAGTGTGTATCAACATGTTTGGTACACTCGTGGAAGACTGGATTCTTGGCAAGTTTCATTACCCCTTGATTGTCACAGAACAAGGGTGTCGGCTCTCTCTGTTGCATCTGCATATCTGATAACATCCTCCTGAGCCAAACTGCCTCACATGCACCTTTCAATGCTCCTCGATACTATGTTTCTATCGATGAAATGGCGACTGCATGTTGTTTCTTGCTGGTCCATGTGACTGCACCCGTGCCAAGGCTGAAGACATATCCAGAAGTGGATTTTTTGTCATCAACAGAACCTGCCCAATCTAAATCTGTATACCCACACAACCTCAGGTCTTTGCTCTTGTTGTACAGAATACCAAAGTCAAGTGCCCCCTTCACATATCTCAACACTCGCTTCGTTGTTGTCCAGTGCTCTACTTTCGGCGCTGTCATAAATCTAGAAATGAAGCTCATAGAGAAACTCATATCAGGTCCAGTGGCTGTAAGATATATCAAGTTGCCCACTAGATGTCTATATAGTGACTCACCGACTGCCTTTGAGTCAGTCTTGGCTGAAAGTTTCAGCCCTTTCTCCATAGGTGTAGAGGAGATTTTGCAATCCTCCATCCTGAACTTATCCAGCAAACTCCTGGCATACTTTGCTTGTGAGACAAAAATGTTGCTCCTTGTTTGCCAAACTTCTACACCCAGACAATAGTGTAGGAGGGCTAGATCTGTCATGTCAAATGCTCTGCTCATGTTGGATTTGATCCATGTAATTGCATCTTCCTCACTACCTGTAATAATGATATCATCCACATAAACAACCAAAAGAATGATCTCATTACCAACTCTTTTGACATATAAGTTG
>ML781854.1:1125632-1144547 GCA_009831015.1 Picea engelmannii | reverse complement strand
ATCTCTCCTATCCGAACATCTCCAATGGTGTTGTGCCACCACTTGGGTCTTTTGGAATCCCTGGCTGCCAAGTCAGTATTGCCACCATGACTTGGGCTTCCTGCTTCAGAATGTACTGATCTGACTGACCTAGGAGACTCATCATGTTCTGACTCCTCATCATCATGCTCAAAATCTTTTCCCCCTTCAGGTGGAGCTATCGAAAGCTTGACACCTGAATCTTCAATGACTTCTGGCTGCTCAGTAACTCTGAATGCGGGAGGAGTATGGAAGGGTCCAACCTCCTCATCAACAACATCTCTGCTATATCAATGTCAACATCAACTAATCTGTAAGCTTTTGGGCGTCACTGTACCCTGTAAGCATCATCTTCTTACTCTTCGGATCTAACTTGGTTCGTTTCGCAACTGGAATCCAAGTATAAGTAGTAGAACCAAAGACCTTCAAGTGACTTACTTTGGGCTTTCTTCAAGACATGCTTCCTCTGGAGTCTTTTGCTTTACCGCCATCGTGGGAGATCTATTCAGCATGTACATTGTTGTGAACACTGCCTCTGCTCAAAACCTGTTAGGAACACACTTGTTCTGCAACATACATCTAGACATCTCTGTGATAGTGCGGTTTCACCTTTCAACCACCCCATTATGTTGTGGAGTATAGGGTGTGGTGTATTGTCTCTTGATCCCATGTTTAGCACAAAAATTATTGAATTCTTTGGAGCAGAATTCTCCACCATTATTAGATCTAAGAGAGGTAATATGACAACCTGACTCATTCTCGACTAATGCTTTAAAGTTTTCAAATTCTTTAAACACATCGGACTTCAACTTCAAAAAATACACCCACATTTTCCTACTGAAATCATCAACAAACAGAAGGAAATACCTGGCACCGGTGATTGATGTCGTGTTCATTGGTCCACATACATCTGCATGAACCAACTGAAGGACCCTCTACTCTCTCCAAGCTTGTCCTTCATCAAATGGCGCTCGATGTTGCTTCCCTGCCTGGCAAGCTCCACAACCTCCCTGAATCTTCTGCTGAATGTCTGGAACTCCATCTACCAGTTTCTCTCGTGCCAACTGAGAGAGGTAGTTAAAATTGAGGTGCCTGTACCTCTGATGCCATAGTGTGCAGATGTCTGATGCACTCTTCGCCATGGTCCTCCACACCAAGAGCAACGATCTTCTTAGTATTCTTGTCAACGATATAGCACTTGTGGTTGCTAAAGTTGACATCCAAGTGAGGAGAGTGCCTCATAATCTGACTAACTGATAGCAGATTAAGCTCCATACCTGGCACATAGTGGACGTTGAGAAACATAAGCATCTTTCTTCCAAGGAAATCTAAACATTCCCCTTGCCGACTATATTATACTCCTTGCCTCCACCGAAGATCACTAAGTCTTTGGATGGACTAGGTGTAAACTCTGTGAACCAATCTTTCTGATTGGTGAAATGTCTGGATGCGCCTGAATCAACAAACCAAGCAAATGACTTGGACTAATCTGCTTGTGTACAGAGCATAAAGGCATAGAAGGTTGCCTCCTTCTCCTTCGTGTGCTCTGCAACATGGGCCTTCTGCTAAGACCCTCCGTGGTTGTGCTTCTGATCTGCCAACCGCTTTTTGCAGTGCTTCTTCACATGGCCAGTCTTGCCACAGTAATGACAAGTGATGGTCTTTAGGCTTTTGGTGGCATTCTCATCATTGCCTGGACCAGGTTTCCATGTCCATTTGCCTTTGCCTTTAGCTTTGGCTGTAAAGGCCTACTCTGAACCCTCTGTCTCACTGCTTCTTCCACCTGTCCTACTGCAAGAGCTTATTGGATAGCTCTCCAATCGTAAGGTCAACGTCTGTAGCTGTGATGTTCAGGGTCTCAATGAAGTGCTTGTAGGACCCTGACAAGTTGTTCAGCGTGATCACCACCATGTCCTCTTCTGCCATCTTCCGACCAATGGCCTCCAACTACTCCTGGATGTCCTTGATCTTGAGTAAGTGCTCTTGGAGAGAGGCACCCTCACTCATCTTGATCGAGAACAACATATTCTTTAAAAAGAACGGTCGACCCTTATCTAAAATCTCATGGGTCTCTTTCAACTATTTCCATATCGCTGCAGCAGTCTTCCCATTCTGAACCTCAAGTAGCATCTCATCTGTCACAGACAATTCAATCAGCATCATGGCCTCTCTGTCTTGGCCATCAAACTTGTCCTGGTCTTTACCTGCAACCGTGGGACGAGGACTTGTGCCCAGAACAACATCTGACAAGCACCGATACGCAAAAATGGCCAACATGTGTTGCTTCCAAGTATTGCAGTTCTTCCCAGAGAACTTTTGGTTGCCTTCCAACATGATGTTGGTCAATGTAGCCATAGATGATCATAAAACACTGAACTTAGCAGATAAATAATGTCAAAATACCTACAATCTGCCCTCAACCAGCTCCAAATCAACCAATTTCTCCTCAAATCTGCTAACTCAAGAAATTAGCAGTAAAAAAAACACTAGATCTTTGAAGCTGGGCACCAATCTGGGTAAGAACAGACCAATCTGGCTTTTAAAACCAAAAAATCAAATGAACCCAGCTCCGACTGATCCAAAACCTTTTCGGCTCCTTGAGTGTGCTACGCTAGCGATCCCTCGATCCGTCACTGTCGACGGCAGTCCCTAGGTCTTCACGCACTCCCAAACTCTGTGGCCCTAACCTCACTCTGATACCATGTAACGGAAATCAAGCACACACAGAAACCAAGATAACTTGAATAAGGTTATTTGTCTTTATTCAATCAATGAAATAAGAGAGCAAATAGCTTTCTTATATAGGTTACAATCAAGTAGAGTCAAACCACTTTATGAATGTGGGATAAAGTGAAAATATAACCTAAAAGCAAATATCTGACCTAAAAGCAAATAAATTAACCTAAAGTCACTTTGACTTTATTAATGCCTAAGTCTAATTTCTAATTGACCATTATAAACTAATATTTAATTTAACAGTTCTTCCCTTTTTGCTTAAGGGATAATTGTTTGTAGGGTTAAAGTCGTACAAACACCTGATCGCCTTCTTCAAATTCTCTTTCTGACCTATGTTGGTCTGCTAGTTGTTTCATTCAATTACGAGTTGTTGCTAGGTTCTCTTTTAATATTTGTATGATTTTTTGTTCTTCCTCTAGCTTATTTCTTACTGCTTGGACCTTAGTATTAATTAGTGCAAACTCCTTCCATTTAGGTGGTTCATAACCATATAAGGCTTGGAAGGGAGTCATTTTAGCGAAAGTGTGATATGTAGAGTTATACCACCATTCGGTTAAGTGTAACCATTGAGACCATTTATTTTGCTTATCTGTCACAAAGCACCGTAGGTACGTTTCTAAGCATTTATTTACGATTTATGTTTGTCCATCTGTTTGTGGGTTATAGGCGGAGCTCATATTAAGAGATATTCCTGTATTTTTGCAAAATTCTTTCCAGAAATTTCCTTTAAATTTTGCATCCCTATCGCAGACAATTACCTTCAGAAACCCATGTAACTTATAAATGTTTTTGCAAAAAACATCTGCAATTTGTTTTGTTGTGTCGGTTTTTCTTACTGCCAGTAAATGTGCATATTTGGTTAATCTGTCAACCACCACAAAAATTTTATCCTTCCCCTCAAACATGGGTAGCCCTTCAATGAAATCCATTGAAATTTATTCCCATTTTTGTTCAAGAATATGTAGGGGATGAAGTAATCCTGGAGTCATAACATTTTCATTTTTATTCCTTCGACAAATTTCACATTCGGCAACAAATCTTTGAATCTCCTTATTCATTCCCTTCCAATAGAACGATTGTCATGCATTATAGTAGGTTTTGAAAAAACCCACATGTCCTGATGCGGGGGAGGTGTGTGACTCCCTTAAAACTTTCAATTTAAATTTTGTGGATGGAATTAGGTAGATTATGTTCTTGTACCATAAAATGTCAATTTTCCATTCAAATTTGGGGTTTTGGTCTAAATTGTTGATTATGGAATTAGATTCAGGATCTTTGGCATACTCAACTCGAATCTCATCCAACCAATCTGGAATGACTATTGTTGTTGCATATGTGTTTACTTCCTCATCTTTTTGTGATAGTGCATCAGCAGCTACGTTGTCTTTCCCTTTTTTGTGTATTATTTCCATATCAAAGATGGAAAGTTTCTCCATCCACTTTTGTTGTTTTGTGGACAATGTTTTGTCTTAGTAAGTATTGGAGACTATTGTGATCAATACGTATTGAAAATTTGCTTCCTAAGAGATATTGCCGCCATTTAGCTAATGCATGCATAATAGCTAACATTTCCTTATTATAGGTAGATTTTAACTCTTCCTTTTTGTTGAGCTTTCGACTTTCAAATGTTATTGGGTGGCCATCTTGCATTAATACTGCTCTTATTCCAATTCCTGATGATTCACATTCTACTACAAAGGGTTTTGCAAAATCTGGTGTTGCTAATACAAGGGTAGACGACATAACCCTTTTTAATGTTTCAAAACATTCTTGTGCATTGTTATCCCATTTTGAATGATTTTTTCTTTAATACGTTTGATAAGGATGTTGTTAAATGTGCGTAGTTCTTGATAACGGTTACCATAATGAATAACGGTGGAATCCATAATGAATACAACTTTGGTTACCATAATGAATAACGATGAAATCCAGCACATTTTCAGATAAATCTGCAAGGAGCTTGCAAATCCACACTGCTTCATAGACTTCCATACTTAATGCAATGTACTCTCCTTCTCCTGTGCTCAAATCCACAGAAGTTCGTTTCCTGCTACACCAGGAAACCGTGGAAGATCCCAAAGTGAAGCAATACCTGGAGGTGCCCTTCCTATCCACTGCGTTGTGTTTGTCTTCGCTTACTCATAAACTAGCTAAGTGTACTCACTGCATAGCAAATATCTGGTCTGGTGTTAACTAGATGCACCAATTATCCAATCAGCGATCTATACAGAGTGAGATCAATTTCGTTAGAATCAAAAGAAGACACACTTAGTTTCTTCAGATTCGTCGCCATTGGTGTAGCCACAGGCTTCCATTTTAGCATCCCAAACTTCTTCAATATCTCAACTGTGTACTTCCCCTGACTCAGGAAGATCGCATCAGTTCTCTGCCACACCTCTAGTCCCAAAAAGTAGTGCATCATACCAAGGTCCTTCATCTCAAACTCATAGGCCAACGCATAGTTGCATTCAACAATAAGGCTCTTTGTCCTCGTGAGGAATAAATCATCAACATAGAGGAACAAAATCAAGGACTCACCATGAACAATCTTGTAGTACAGGTTGGGATCAACAACACTTTTTTTTTGCTGAAGAACTCATCAGGTATCCATCAATCATCGCATACCAAGCTCGAGGTGCCTGCTTGAGTCCATACAGGGTCTTCTTCAACCTGCACACATGAGACTCCTTCTCATGTATCACGAAACCATATGGTTGCTCGATGTATACTTCTTCCTCAATCTCTCCATTAAGAAAGATTGTCTTCATATCCATCCGATGTAGTCTCCAACCCACAGATGTTGCAAGGGCAATAATCGTTCGAATAGAAGTGTATTGAGCAACAGGAGAAAATGTCTCCTCATAATCTATTCCCTCCACCTGAGAGAATCCTTCAACAACAAATATCATTTTGTGCCTCTCGATGTTCCCGTCAGCTATTTGTTTGATCTTATAGATCCATTTGGAAGTAACTACAGACTTCCCCTCATGTCTCGGAACAATATCCCACACATCATTCTTCAAGATGGACTGATACTCCTCCATGAAGACATCTCTTCATACTGGATGACTAGTTGCCTCCTCATAACAGGAAGGCTCAAAAATGAATGATGTGGCTCAAAGATGCGGCATAGCACGATTATCTCTAAGGTCTCTTTCTCACTCGAAACGTACCACGAGGAGTTGCATGTCCTTCTACCTCCTACAGAGTTTGATGATCCCATGCAAGTCTCTTCTGACCTATTGCAATATCTCTGGGAACATTAACTAGAGATACAGGATCAACAGGAACAATTTGATCAATAGGCTCAACTATCTCCCTCTGAAAGGTAATGTCATATTGGACCATATTTGACATATAGCGGTTTCCTCATGAAACCAATGTCTAAAACATATCGAGGTCCCATCATGGAACCAATGTCTCACAAGACATATCGAGGTTTCCTTGTGAAACCAATGTCTTGATTCCTTCATCTCACCATCTGAGGCACGTCACGATGAAGTCTACATTCCCCCCTACTAGTCCACACAAGACCCTCCAGGGAAAATGTCTCATGATGTTTCCTCAAACATCAACACTCCCTCAAGAGTTGGAGGTGACTCCTCCTTTGTCTTTGATCCCTCTGACACTGAAGGTAGCTCTTCCTCATTCTCTGGTGGTAACTCAATCTTTGCTTCCTCTGGATGTAGTACAACCTCCTCTACTTGGATCTATCACCAGAGTTGTGCTACAGTCGGTCTTGACTGGTTGTATCCATGATCACTAGAACTGTCTATGTTATTTGGCATGGTCTCGTCCCGGGAGGTACATTGCTCCTAGAGACTTTATACCTCTATGCATCATGTCTGGCAATGTCTCTCCTTGATATCATGTTGGAAGGTCTTTCCCTCCATGTTTGCCTCCTGCGGTCATCATTATGGCTCCTTTTCAGAGCTATTACTAGTGACATGCCTGAAACAAGAAACACGAACAACAAAAAGCATCTCCTAGAGGAGATCAATTTATCTTGTGCATAACTATATACAGTGACCCTCCAAATGATACGTCTTTTACTATGACCAACACACATTCATCATATACTCGATGTCATACGACTATCAACACACATCCATCATATACTCAATGTCATACGGCTAACCATGTTGTTTTTCTAGTGTTAATAGACAAGCACAACTTTCCGCAAGTAGTAATTACTTCCAATGATATACGATATTACTTTAGTAAACTCTAGAACATCACTAAGTAACTCGAAAACTTTCAACTACTTAGAAACTTCGGTCTCTTCCTTATATCACTTCCCACTTGTGGGAGAGAAAAAATATGTGTCTATTGTTGTGTCTTTCAAGTGTCTTTTTAATATTAGATTGATTCAAAAAGACACGTCCCTTTGAAAATTAATTTTCCTAATAAATAGTTGGAGAATACCTCCCGTAACTACCCAAAGATTAATTTTGTTATAATCCATCCACATAGTATTTGACTTTATTAAATTGCTCCTCCATAATTCATGCAATTCTTTGCATAAATATAGGTAGAAGTAAATATGCAGTACATTCCTCATATTTAGGTAATTAGACATTTTAACTAGAAATTACTGCCCACCATAATTTATGGAATTCTTTCTATAATTTAGGTAGGTGTAAAAAGTAAATATGTTGTGCATAGAGATTGTA
Source organism: Picea engelmannii (assembly GCA_009831015.1). Taxonomy (NCBI): domain Eukaryota; kingdom Viridiplantae; phylum Streptophyta; class Pinopsida; order Pinales; family Pinaceae; genus Picea; species Picea engelmannii. Next base: position 1,137,120 of record ML781854.1, on the reverse strand, counting down.
ACAACATAAATTTAACACTTTGAATGCTTTACTTCTCATTTTCCTGGGCCCTCCTGTGAAGGAGTCAAGCCCAGTCCCGCTCTAATACCATGTTGTTTTTCTTCATATGAAATATGATCGATATATTTTTATTACAATGATGAGTATTCCATATATAGAGAACATATGGTGACCATCCATGAAAGGATGCATCCCTTGGATAATCAATAACTTTTTATTATTATCATTTACCTATTATATATAGTATTTAATAATCAATAATTATATTATTAATTATTAATGTAAGAGAATGTCTTCTCAATGTTGTCCAAACATCAACATTTCAGAGTACTATGTTTCGAACTTTCATGCTTGCTTGTGTAGAAATTAAATGACAAAATTAACAAGACTATATTCTGTCATACACCTAGAAACCTAGAGATAATTGTTTTCTATGAACTCTGAAATGTCTAAACCCACATTCAGAAATTACCTTAAGTAGAAATACACATTGCTAAGCAATTTTGCAGCGGAATAAACACAATGAACATCAACCATTCAACTCATAAATACTCAGAAATTTAGGCAATGCTAGGGAAAACCCCAATGTGGGGAAACCCAAAGAGAGAGAGAGAGAGAGAGAGAGATTTTATTAGCTTCAGGAAAGATATATCAGCACCAGCAATACATTTACAACCAAGAGAAATAACTTACAACACCCAACAATCCCAAATATCTGCCTCGAAAGTCGTGCCCAGAAAACAGCACCTTGAAAAGTGTGCCCAGTCTGTTGTACAAACTGATCTGTACAGCCTAGCAGCAGTAAGAAAAAACCCTTCAACAGCCTCAAAAATTGTGCCACTCCTTTCTTCGATTTGTGTGCCCTCTTTCCCTCGTTGTACGGACTGTACGGATCCGTACAATACCACCTCCAACAGCAAAAAAATAACTCAGCAATCACACAGAATTATTTCCTTGGGATTTGTGCCCAATATCTCTTGGGAAATGCACCATCTTTGCAGTCCTAACTTCCCTCTCTCAAGCTTACTCAAAAATCTCTTTCAATCTCCTTCTCTCTTGTGTCATGCACACTACCCTAGGTATTCTCTTATAATTAGAAAGTGACCGTTCACCTACTCCAACCCTAGATCTAATGGCCAAGATCTAATCTTGTCTTTACAAGATCAAGGGTCATTATTCATTCCCTCCAAAATAAATCACTTTAAAATATTAAAGTACATTTTCACTTTATAACACAAGTGCACTTTATGAGATAAAGTCGCTTTAATGTTAGAAGGTACACTTTATTAAAAAGTCATTTACATAAAAGAATCACTTTATCACAACGTTATAAAAACCCATTACAAAGTCAAGTGTCTAGTAGTGTAGGTACAAGGTTACTTCCGCATACAAGACAAACATGCGGAGTACCTCCCGAGCTAAAAAGCTAACAGCTTCCATTATAGGGATCAAGTTTTACATATCAATGGCTGAAATCTTAAAAAGGGATAGCATAGTGAACATTATTTTTCAATATAAGGATAACCATTAATATTAAGGCATGCTTTAATTTTGTTTTGGTGAAACAGATCTCCCTTTTTTTTCTTTCCAAATGAAAAGCATTCGTTCTTTCAGCTTGTTAACATAGAAGGGTTAAACCGACAATAACCCTTCAAATTTGATCCCTGATTGGAGAGAAATATTTGTATAAGACAAATACCAATGCTATTTATTAAGCTTTCTCGCAGATCTTAATAATGACAGAATTTAAATATTAGATGTTTCATTACTGTCTTGAGGGTGTTGTATCAATGAATTATTTTTTCACAACTCTCTGGATTTCGTTTTGTAAAGTCTGAAAATTCATTGATTGCTTATTATAGCCCAAATAAATTCTTGAACTATTTGTCAAATGCTTTCTTCAAAGTTAAAAGGAAACATAGTTGGCTCACTGTACATTTACCCTTCAACACAAGCCAGACAATATGTTTAGGCAAACCCCCGTTACATTACATAATATATACTAGAGAATTCTTCCTGCATCATAAAAAATAATGATATGGACAAATGCAGACAATTGAATAATCACTAACAAAGACATTCCAAAATGACACAAAGATTACCATATCAATTCTTCAGTTGGTCTGATTATCAAGAGTGACAAAACAATCACACTAAAACTAAACAAAAGCACAGGTTTTATACATGCAATATATTCTATCGCTACTGCAAGAAATAGAATATAGAAACAATCATAGATAAGTGATTACAAAGTACGTTCCAATTTGAATAGACACCCCAAAGAGACATCATTTACACTTGAAAATTTTCTTGTCATTTATAAAAACTTTAGACATATTACTCACCTCAATTTCTTGTTTGTCTTGAAGAGCCTTCTCCAATTGTTGTCTCAAACGTTCCATTTCTTCTCGGTATCCTTCAACTGCACCATGGACCTATTCAAGCAAGAGATGTAAGAATTCCTTGTCAACCAAAACTCACCAAGAACCACATCAAAATGAAAAACTTCATTATGATTAACAAAATATCAAATAGTTCCCCACAAATATCACCTTGTAAATTCATCTATCTATAAAATTATTGTCTCAATCCCTCATGTCCTGAACCAAAAGGAGTGTAACATGCTTACTCCTGGTAAATTTTGAAGACAAAACATTTCTACGGAAGACAACATTGCTTTTTAAATAGTAATCACGAATAGACTTCAGAAAAAAAAAAAAGGGCAATTTCCAAAAGCATCCACAGAACCTCTTTCCACCATAGTATAGTGATACCTCTTCCAAACCATAATGCAAACAGCACATGTAAGATTCTTAATTTTCAAATAAAAATTTCATAACAAGAATTGTAAAGATGTCAGGCAATAATAAAAGTGTTAAAGTAAATATTAGCTTATAATGGTCAATCAGATATTAGACTTAGTCATTAACAAAGTCAACTCGACTTTAGATTATTTCATGTTTTTATGTCTTATTTCACTTTAGTGTGTTTCTCCCACATTCATAAAGTGGAAAGTTATGAAAGCAAATTGAAACTCTTCAAGGAGCAAATTTTCCTGTCCCCCATATCTCATATCGAAAATGTTTTCCAACAACTATGTTTTATCAAAACTTTGCAGCAGTAAGCTCTGATATAGTCATTCCTCTATGCTTCACATAGTGGGGAATTGTTGTGTAGAAACACATTTGGCTGAGTTAACTTCAAACCTGTGCGCCTTCTCTTCAGCAAACCACAACCAAAAGAATAAAATAATGAAAGGGTTGACCATTGCTTCCTTTTGTTTAAGAGGATTGGCAATATGGGAGATTTTTTGCTTTGTACCCTACTTTCCTTCAACAACATCGGCTTTATCTATCCCTTTAGCTTTTCATTAAATGGAAAGATTTGCATATGTAGTCAACCAACCCTTTCACATCCTTCAAAGATTCTATAAAGGTTTTCATAGGATCAGGGGCTCAATCAACTGAATTTAACCTTCTCGGTTTGGCTTCAGATTTGGGAATAGATACCCTAGAAGATGGCATTGTCCTACCCCACTTCTCCAACTATTATCCCCAAGGAAATGGTCTTGAAGAGTCCAATAATAAGAATTTGATGGCCACCATCAAGAAGACAATGGGGAATAACAAGAAAAGTTGGGATAGTAAAATAAACCATGCATTATGGGCTGATAGGATAACAAGAAAGAGTGCACAGGAAAAATCCCATTCGAGTTAGTATACAAGATGGATGTCACATTGCCCATTCACTTGAAGATCCTAGTATACCAAATTTTGCAAAAGCTCTCCTCCGACCAAGAAGCACTCCAAGAAAGAATTAACCAATTAATAGAGCTTGACGAAAGTAGAAGGAAGGCCTTTGATCACTTCACAAAATATCTAGAAAAGATTAAAGGAAAATTCGATAAAAACGCTCACCCAAGGATTCTTCAGAAAGGCAATCTTGTCCTCATGTGGAATAAAAGAAATGAAAAACATCGAAAGCATGGCAAGTTTGACAGTTCGTAGTTGGGACTATACAAGATTGAAAAGTTTGCGAGTCAAAATTCTTTTTACCTTAGCCACTTGGATGGTGAGAAGTTGCCATGCAAATAAATCGACAAATCCTAAAAGTGTTCTTCAAAGATAACATCTAATGCCATGGGGCATCTAGGTAAGATAGGTTAGGGTGAATAAGCTCTTTAGCATGAGCATTAGATTTTACTTTTATGCATTCATTTCCTTTTTTCCTTTATGCATTGCAATTGTGTCTTCATGAGTGTAATTAATGTTGATGTTTTGTAGCATCGGGAAGTATTCCCACATTGGCCTTGGTATCGGGCATGTGGGAATCTTTGTTGGCACTCATATTGCATTGAGAAAACCCCTTGTATATTGAGTTGGGGCTTGGTTGTGGCTTCACACCCACATGGAGGAATAAACAATTCTAATTTAATGTTGAGTTTAGAAGGGGTTCCTAAACTCACTTATTAGACTCCTATAAAAGGAGAGGCAATGTGAGGAGACACTCATCACATCTCAATGTGACATTATAGAGTTGGCATAAGAGAGTGAGCACTTGTGACAAGGAGATTAGGATAGAAATTTCAACAAGAAAATTCTTCACTTGGGAAAATATAGGGTTTTTAGACTTTCTTCTTTTTCAGTTTTCCAACCAAGCAAGAGAAGCCACACGTGTGGGGGAAGAGGAGGAAGAGGGTCGCACGTGTGGAGTTGTACAGTTTGTACAGCAAGTCGTACCACACGTGCGACTGTACAACAGAAGCAACTGCAGAAAACAAGTCGCACGTGTGAGTCATATAGTCCATACAACACGTGTAGACCATACAAGTGAGGTCAGCAAGCCATAGAGCAGAACTGCAGGGTTACGTCAACTAGGGTTTCTGGCAGGTTTGCAAGTTGAAGGTTTGTTGGGATTTTTGTTGAATTCGTAATTTGCCAAGAGAATTGTTTTTATCCTAAGAATTCTCAAATCTGAAAATTTCACAGAACAGAAATTTTGTGTCTCATGTGCATGGATGATTTCTGATCTTTGTGCTTCTGCTATAATTTTCTGTCATAATTTCAGTGTAAAATTATTCAGTGATAACAACCCTAGTTTATTGTTTGAGGTCACTTGGAAGTAATTTACAAAATCTGAAATTGAGTGCATCAACTGCCTGAAAATTTGACAATTAATGATTTCCATATGATATATTCTCCTTTAATCATGATCTATCTAACTGGTATCCATGTGCTTTCCTACTTTTATTTTTTATCATAAGGGAAGGGGCAAGGCACTTGTGTCTTCCTCCTTGTCCAGTATCTAATATGTATTTTGTGAGATTGTTTCAAATTATCAGGTTTGCGGATTCTAGAGTTCTCATGCACTCTTGCATAGAGTACATGTCCCTGAGTTGGAGCTAGTTGTCACCCTTCATATATGCATTCCAGTAGCCACATATTTTCGTCACATTGTCCCATCATCTGACTTGATTATGTGCACATTTTGATGATGTCAAAGCCCAGTGTTCCATGATCAGTTTTGCCTTCACGAGAACCTTTGTGATGTATCATGATGAGCCAAAATTTGTGACGATGTAGCCATTGTATTCTTACTAGACCATGCTTAGTGATCTATGTTAAGTGTTTTTTTTTACTTAAGTGGCTTCTTTAGACCCTTGTGGCGGGTCATGGCCCGTCCTTATAGATTCCATTTCAAGGCTAGTCATGTCCTTATGGCTCATTCTAACCATCTTATAGAGATCATTCACGTTCGAGGTGCGTACAGGGTCTTTGTGTATATCTATTGGGACATGTGACTTAAAGAGGTCGATTTGCTCATGACATGCCCAGTATCTCTCTAAGGTGGTCAACCGATGCTAAAAATAGTGATAAGCATCCAAAAGTGGCATGTGTGAGCTAGAAAAAAGTCATTCCATGCATGCCAATTGTCTGAGAGCTTAATTGATCCATTTGGAGGAGAGAGTGAGCTTGCCCAATGTAATTTATTGTCCCACATGTATTGTAACAATTATTCAACTTGCTAAAAATAGTTGCCAACACAATTTCCAAGTCAAAACAACTAGTCAAAGATGCTTGAATAGCTATATAATTGTCAAAAGTCATCCCAAAAGTGTGCAAGTGTCCACATATGTGAGATATAAACCTACCAAATGCTCTCAAAGGGTATAGTCCACTATAAATATGGAAATATTAATAAAATAATTCCATTTTTCCTCCACATGTGTGCCCTTTTATAGCGCAATTTGTACTTGCCCAAAAGCCAAAGGCAATTGAACAATAAATTGGCATAACAGGAGGTTGTCCTATCACTGTCACCTAAATAAGACACCTCTTTCTCTTTAGGGGTAAAAGCCCAGGGAAGACGTCCCCGATGACCTGGGGGTTTGAGAAGGCAAAGGTAATAGTGTCAAGAAAGTTCCTCCCCTCTCACAAGTCACTCTGAGCAGAAAGTCCCAAAGGTTTTGATAAGATGAAGCAAAGATTTGCTTAAGTGTACCTTCCCAGAACAAGACAACAAGAAAACACTATTTGCAAGTACCAATTGATATTAGTGCTTCATAAAACCTTAGACTTTGAATAAAAAACAATAAGCTTATATAAGAGATGAAGCAACAGAAATTTATAACAGCAATGTATATATAATGATAGCTTCACAATTATGCCTTAAACAAGCTTCAATAATGACCAAAATTGATAACCTAAAATTGGCAATATGCTAGTATTTGTCAGAAGCAAAGAAGGCAATGTAAAATCAGCTCTAACACTTGCTTTTAGAAGCTTTTACTGCTGTCATATATGGCTGTAGCTTTGTTTTGTAACAGCAGCAATATAGTTAGTAAGTTAGTCTAATCTAAGGTTAGGAATAGTTAGCAAAGACCTTGAAGTAGATGGTTTAAAGGTTGTTTTCATCAATCAATCAAATGTAAGGTATGAACTAGTGCCTTTAGGCTAAATGGAGTCACTTTTGCAGTAGCAATCTAAGGGAAACAAATGATAATGAGTGAACTAAAGACCAGAGGGAGGATGGTTGAAGTGTTGGTAACCCAAGGCCTCAATCATCCAAAACCCTAGAAGAAAACAACTACTAGGAAGTAGGTAACCCTAGGCCCTAGCGGTTTTCCTTCATTAGGTCAAGCTTGAAATAAATAAAAGCTTAATGAAGCAAAGGTACTAGAATGCTACTAAGGTAGGGCTCTAGCATATGCTTCAATGAAGATGTCTTCTAGCAAAATCAAGTAGGTGGATAGCTATTAAGAGAAGGACAATAACATGTGCTTTTCTCCTAGGGTTTCACACTAGCAATTTCATAATCTTAATAAATGCAAAGTAAAAGATACCATAACCATTCAAAGAAAGAAGAATTGCATATTCACTTACATTTACGAAGAATAATCTAGTCACAAGCCCTAGTTGCCATAAAAATGCCAAAAATCACCAATAAAAGCTCCCTCCAAGAGTTGTGCACCACTTAGTTTCAGCCAATAAGCCTTAAAAGAGGCTGAATTTCAGACCTCACACTTGTGTGAGTGAAAGATGATGAATAAAAATGAGGGTTTGATCTCTTATTTATACAATACACAAGACCTTGAATTACATTTTAGGTCTAAAAAGGCCGACATGGCCAGTTTACATCAAAAATCTAGTTTTACATAAAATTGACAGATAAAACCTTAAATTCATCTTTTTAGAGTGGCGCCATGCCCCTCCTACAGTGACGTTAGCCTCCCTCATAGAACACTAGGCCTCCAAAGTGAAACATTGGGGCTCAAAACCCCTCAGGACTGCCATACGTGCCAACCAAAGTCGTTCTCATGCTGGATACCTCAACTGGGTGACGACAAGGCTCTGAATGATGATGTTGAGGGCCTTCAAGGGCCAACGTCATGGTGGGATGGCAAGACCCCCCTGGGTCTAGGCCTGCCAAAGTGCCTCTGGTGGAACGTCCTGCCTTTTCTCTGGTGCAAGCCTCCGGTATCTCTTTGCCCATGGCTGGGGTCTCAACATCCATCTGGTGGGATTTTAGCCATATGGAGGTCCGAGCTAATCATCTCCCCTTATGTACCTATCCTTCGGGCATGGTACTGCAGCAGCAAGTACGCCCTCCATGGGCTCATAAGTCACAAGGATCATAGCAATGTCAATCACATCTAATAATCAATTTACCCAAACATGTGCATAAAACCCCCCTTTTCCCAAACAAGTGCTCAAAGACGTTATGCTATTCTACAAGCCAGGTTTGGAGAGGGTTTCAAGACATCCTATTGGGCTAATTCTCCTTAGGTGTGGGGTGTTTCCAAGTGAAGACCAATCTAGGTCATGTAAATGCGTGAGATGGTATGGGGGATGTTTGGGCAAGGGGTGCGGTGATGAAAGGGAAATGTAGGTCTTACCTATGGGTGCCTCTGAAGAGGGTGAGTTGCACCTTGTCATGGATGCAATTGTTTCCTAGCCCATTCAATGCCTTTTCACACTTTGTCTTATTGCTTTTTCTTTCAAGAGAATAGTTGGGGACACTGCCCTAGCGTGGTGACCAGTGGTGACAACATTACCCACAATCATTTCACGAAAATGAGAAGGCTAGCTCGTGATGAGACCCCCTTTCTCTTGGCTATGCCACCAAAAGCCACTACCCTGGTGTGGTGACCAAATGAATAGTAGTGTCATACAGCTATATGCCCATGGACCTAATAGGTTGGCTCGTGATGAGAACCCCTATCCACCAACTAGGTCTTGAGTTTTATCTTTATTTTATGGGTCCCCCCTTTTCTTGTTGAGAAGCCTTTTATTGCTTTCTCAGGGATCCATGGGCGAAGCATCTCAAGGTTTGATCTTTGGCTTTTAACTTTTGCCAGCTACTTTTACCCTCTGGGCCTTTAGCTCCTTCTTCCCACAAGGTAAGGTACAACCCTTACTAGCTTGGCAAACCCAATACTCGAACCAATGTAGGGGATAGATGAGAGGGAAGATGATGAAAAGTGATAAGTATGGAAGGAATGTACGATGACCTTTCATAAACCCACCCAATGGCAATTCGCTCCTAAGGGAACCAACTTGCTAGGGAATTTTGTCACCCCCCCCAGGTATGGACAAGTCAAAAGGCATAATGTCCAAGCAAACATCATGAAGCAAAAGAGAATTAAATGCACATATTCAAATTCTTTGAGAATCAAAGTGACACATACAATTATACCTGGACTTGTTACCTCAAGGAGCAAGACCCACTGCTACTTCAAAGCCAGGTCGATGGGATGGATGTTGTTGTTGCTGACAGAATGGAGGCGCTAAAAAAGAAAGGATGGGCCCTCCAGGGCCAAGCTCAAGTCAATATGGCTCTCGGTACTCCATGTCTAGGACCTGTGGACCTCAAAACATAATCTCATTAGTTATCCCTGGGATAGGGGATAACAACAAGGGTTGTGCTCCATTTAGGGTCCCAATATCATGATGAAATAACATTTCATAGTGCAAAAGTTATCCATATACACTAGAGCGAATTATTGGAGGCCCCCATGTACAATGACAAACCATAATCATCAGTTAGAAGATCGTGATCTCCCTCGTTATGTGTGACACTTAAATAATTAACCCATCAAGGTACAAGACCAAGACCATCTAGGGTACATCTAGGGTCTTATCCATCAAGGTACAAGACCAAGGATCAACCCATGCATTAAGCATGGGTTCCCTGGAACACATCCAAGGGCCCTAGACACATCTAGGGACTTATATCAACCACCAATGAACATATCCAAGGATCAATGCAAGCACTGGGCAAGGATTCCCTGGAACACATCCAAGGGCCCTAGAATACATCTAGGGTCTTTACTGCTTGGTCCTAGACCAAGAACCCCAGTCATCTATTGGGGGCCCTCACAAGGGTCTTTTGCAATGGCACTCACTGCTTGGTCTCATACCAAGAAAACCCAGGAGTGTGTTGGGGGCCCTAGTCCACAACTAGGGTCTTATGCCATCCTCCAGGAGAATGGCTCTTCCAGCTGCACTAATTTCAACATTGACAAACCCTAGGAGTAAAGGACTTAAGGTGCTACTTCTTTGCTCTTTATTTGCTAAACTTTACCAAAGTGATTCGACCTAGACAAACTTCTAAAGCCCTAAAGTGCTAGCACTTTAGAAGCTATTGTCTAGTTGTTGTTGCTCTTGATATCTTTCAATATTCTAAGTAGGAGGAAGGCACTAGGGCCTAGAAGTGCCTACTCTCTAGCTCACCTCCCTAAAATTTGGTTCTTAGAGGACTTAAGGTGTTACTCCTCAAAGATCCACTTTATCTTCTTAGACAAATATAATCATTATTGTTTCTCCAAGTAACTTGTGCTGAAACTTTTGAGTCCATAACCCTTAAAGGCACTAGTCTCGTCTCTCTTTGATTGGTTGATCAAACAAACATTTGAACCTTAAACTCTCAAGCTTTTACTAACTAAAACTAACACTAACCTAGCCTAGAACTACTAACTTTTAACCTGTTGCTGTTATAATCACTGCTACAACCATCTTAAAGCAGCAAATTTTCTGCATAATCTACATTGAATGTTAGCTAAACACTTCTAAAGTTGCTTATGACATTTGATTATCATTCTGCCTAGTAAATGCTATCTTTTCATTGTTTTTTCAAGCAATTTTGAGGCATATTTCTTGCAGCGGTTACAAATACCTCTTGTTGTTCTAGACTTTCATTTTGCTGCAATTTTATATCAGCTAGCATATATTTCACTGGTTTATTGGTTTATTATCTTATTGAAGCACTAATATCATTTTGTACTTAAAACTGCCATATGTTTGCTTGTTGTCTTATTTTGGGCAGGTACAATTCATCCATTACGTTTGCTTCATCTCTTAAGACATAAACTCAGCAAGGCCTTTTGACTTGAGTGACCAGTGAGAGGGGGGTTATCTTTGCATCCTTGCTTTAGTTTCACCAGCCCTTTAGGTCACTAGGGACGTCTCCCTTGGGGTAGTCTTACCCTACTCCTAAACAGAAAGGGGTTTCCTATTAAGGTGACAGTGATAGGTCACTCCCTTGTTACGTCAATCTTGTTTCACTTGCCTTGGGCTTTGGGCAAGTACAGATTGCGCGATAACAGGGCCTAATGTCCCCCATAACATTCCCTAAAATATGTGGGGTATCTCCACACATCATATGGATGTGTTTCCCCACTCTCACATACCCATGTCCCAAAAGCTTGGTGGAACATTGTGTTTATATAAATGTTGTATCCAAAGTTATTGCATCTAAAACATTCTAAAAAATTGTTGTATATGATCCATATGAACTTCTATATCAATATCCATTTCTTGATCATTTGAGATTATTTCACTTGTTGGACCTGTTATCGCACGATTTGTAGGAAAGGTCCAAGAGCTTGAGTCAGGGCTTGAAACCGGCGTAACAGGAGCTTCCCCACCCACTGTCACCTCGATGGGGAGCTCTTTCTATTTAGGAGGGCAAGTCCAAGGGAGACGTCCCT
>ML781854.1:1104488-1120730 GCA_009831015.1 Picea engelmannii | reverse complement strand
GATATCACTGTCTAGATAGGGTTTACAAGTCACTGTTAGAGATCTAGCTTCTTTGTTTATCTTAAGTTCAGATTGCTATTATACTATTACTACCCTATATGCTGTTCTGTTCTTCAGATCTAAAGGAGTTTTGCTTTAATTTTTAAAAAGAGACTGCTGTTTTATTCTTACCCTAAAAATCTAACAAAATGTAACATAACTTATTACCTAGGTAGGTAAATATTCTTTCTAGTTAACACACTCAACAATAGTAGAATTGAGTAATAATTAAGAACCTACTAGTCAATATCCATTAAGATCACTAGGAGATAGAAGATCTACAGTGAACACTTAAACAAACCCTAATCAAAAATAGAAAAACACAATAGATTTATAACAAGAATACAAGAGAAGATCACACCATAACCAAACACAAGAACTCCAAGCAAGGCATTGTATAGAAGATATGCCATTAGGTTGTTATCCAATAATCAACTTGAGTGAGCTAATACAAATGAGAGAAGTATACTTACATTTTTGTACATCCTTGGGGATTGGGGCACTAGCCCAAGAGGTTGACTAGGCCAACCTTAGCCAAAATAGCCAAATAAAATAAATACAATAATTGGATTGGTTACCCATGTGTAGGCTCAATAAAGACATCAATAAATCAATACAATAGGTCGACACATGTCCTCAAGTGAAGATCATCACAATTTGTCCATAAATCATCACAATACATGCCCCCCCCCCCCCCCAATGTTGATCTCGTAGTCAACAAAAGCCATATCGTATACAGCAAAAACGTTTCAAGTCTTCATTAGTGTTGATCTGATTCTAAAGAGTCTTTGGCACAACAAACTAGTATTTGTCAAGAGTACGAGGGCCAACTAAAATAAGTGCCCAAGATGGAGATGATTGGGAACAATGTGTTAAAGGACCTACAAGGAAATTGGAAGCATCTGTAAAGACAAAACAACCCATTAAGGCAGAGACGAGAACATTGTAGTAAAAGGATCATCATCATTGTCATCCAACAATTGTGCATCCACATGAAAGATACCAACATTGATCTATACAACACTAGGCGGAGAAGAATCATTGGGCTGCACATATAGTAAAAGAGTATCGACAATAATGACCTCATCTAGTGATGGAAGACTAGAAGAGGCATACTGGGAAAAGACAGAACAAAGGATGAATTAGTGCCATCAATCGCAATAGATTGTCCAATAACTATAGGTCGAAGTATGTATGGGTGGAGCAATATCAAATGAAGATGAGGATGAGACCATGACAACTAGTTGGGAATAAACAACAAACGACCTAGCAAGAGAAGAAGGGGCAAGATCCATGGATATATGCTAAGAACCATTAGTGGAATCATCACTAGCAAGAAGTGACAGAAGCGATCCTAGAAAACCACGAGGAAAAGGATCATCAAAGATAACATCATAGACTGGAAATCTATCAATTCACCATACACTTCATCCTTGGGTTTAATGGTGAAGGTCCAAACAAACCAATAATAGTCATCAACAAAGGTGAGGAAGTACTTGGCTTTCCCAAGAGAAGTGGTGGCGGTGGCCATGGGGCCACCACTATCACTATGGATAAGTATAAGGGACTTTTAAGCAGGGCTTGATTTTCCCTTCAAAAAAGGATCTCTATGATGTTTTAACTTTTACCATCAAACAGCCCTTGCAAATACCACTAGGGGGGTTGATCTATGGAAGACCATCAACAAGGAAAAGATAATCCATATGTCTCAAGCATCCATAAATTGTATGCCCAAAAAATATTACCATAGCATACTATCATCGTTTACAATAGCACCCACTGCAACGAATTTGTTTTGAGCTAGAGGTGAAGAACTCTTGCCCAACTTATACATGTGTTTAGATTCATCACAATATCCAAAGGCAACCACTTTGAACCAATATCACCAATATCCTTGACAACCCATCTATTCAACCAAATTTCCATTGTTTTGTTGGTGTGTGTGATGGAATAAACAGAGTGAAGATTAGATCCAAGCCCAAAGACATTGAAAACATCCCCAAACATAATACTGTCAACCACAATAATGTCGCAACCAAAGACTAGGATTGTTCAATCATCACCAATAGTTACCTTCTCTCCTTTATGTTGATCACTATAGTCGAAGAGAAAATGCTTGTGTTTCGTCATATGTCTAGTATCCTGAAATCTACAATCCATTCATGTGAAGAAGTTGAAGACCACAAAGCAAAGTGCAGAACTACATGTGAAAAATTAGAAGTACAAACCTTGCCTTCAAAGACATTATTGTTGCTAGCTATTTGTCTAGCAATATCTTCAATCTTCTAAAGATGAAGGAGACGAGTTTTGAAGGAATGTACTTCCCTATGGAAATAAGAGCGCACCATCCTCTTCTACTGGAAGGATTTAGGAGTTTCCCCTCTAGACTCATGCATTCAAAAGGAAGACGTAGCCTTACAATGGGTCTGATCCCAAGAGGGTAGTTCTACTAAATTCCTCAAGGTAACTTGATGCTGGATATGATTTGAAGACATATCATATAAAGAAGGAGAAACAAGTACCTTAATAAAAAGAGGAATGATGTGGAAAATGATAACAAAATTTTTGAATGAGGGAGAAACATTATTTAAACAATACTTACATATTCTCAATCTGATTTTTCCTTGCCACCAAATGTAATAATATCAACTTTCAGGTTCTTGAACTGTGAATTTTCCAAAAGCCCTAGATGACTGCTGTCCTATGTTTCTCTTAATTAAATAAATCAGATCTGAACTTATTTAATCACAGAAATGAATATTTCTGAACATGCAACAATCACACATATAGCTAGAAAATGAAAAGCAGAAGCAATAAATGAATAACACACATGCACAGTGATTTTCCCCACAGCTTATTATTCCAATGATCAAAGCTTACAAGGTACCTCCACAGTCTACTGTAACTTAGCAGCTGTACAGTAAAGAAAACACTACAGAACGGAGAAGTATAACCTGCTGATATAGAAGTATGGCTCTGCTGAAGAAAGAAGGCAGCAGCTAATGATGTACGACTATACGGCACTGCTGCTATACAGATTCCCTCTTGCTGTTTGCTACAGAAGATCTGCACTTTCTCCTCTCAGATGCACTCTCCTTCTCTTGGTCTCCGCCTCTCTCGACTGTTCCCATGTGTGTTCCAACTTCCAACTTCTCCCATCTTGTCCTATTTGTGCTTTGAGAGAGATAACTAATCTCCTCAATCCTAGCAACTAATCTTCTTAATCCTAACAACCACCTTATCTCGACAATGAGGTGTACGGCTAAGATTAGAACAAATCTAACTCGCTAATATTCTAGAATATTTCATTTAGATTTTTAAGACTAGGAGAAATGGGAAATTTGATTTTCATTTTTATTTATTCAAGTGAAATTACAAGATGGTATTATTTCCCACTTTTCCTAAGTGGTCACTAAGAAGTCATCTCGAACTACTTCTCACGCGTTCACACCTAACATGTGCAAGAAGCTCCTGCTCGAGCTACATTTCTCCACATGAAACTTGTGATATACTCCTTAACACTAGCAAAGTCTGCCATTTTGAGATTGGAGAGCTCAGGTTCAAGTCGACTGACTTGAGTAGTGTTCACTATGACAAATAAGTTGTGAAAAGTATCCCAAATCTGCTTTTCCCTTTTGTTATTCTTGGTGTGATGAACAAGAACTGGCTTCACATAGAGAGTAATCAACCAAAGGGCTTCATTATTTTAAAAGCGAAGTTTATAATTGCCATCATCCGGGGCAGGAAGGGGTTTCTCCAAATACATTTATGCACCCTTGCCGCAAAGAAGGGCTGTCATTCAGTTGGTTCAAATATGATAGTTGGCCCTGTTAAGACAGGGAAAAATCCATTTCATATCCATGGATCACAAGATACTGGTGCTCTCCTGAAAAAATACAGTAAATTTTGGCTGAAAAATAAGAGAAGAATAGGGTGTGCTGCCTTAGAAGAGCACCAATCTACAAAGAACCTTTCCTTGTTTTCACTGAAAAAACAAAAAACAGGGGAGCGCTGGTGGTGGAGAGGCTAGAAAACCCCAAAACAGTTTTCTGTCCTGAAAAGCAGCGCTGAAAACCCTAGCTAACAGCCCTGAAATAGTTTCAGAACAGAAATAGGAGAGCACTGGTGGTGGAGAGGGTAGAAAACACTAAAAAAAAATTATTGTCCTGATAAAACAGCGCTGAAAACCCTGGTTGACAGCCCACCATCATTCTAGAACAGCGCAGGATAGAGAAAGAAGAGTTCACACTAGCCCCAATACCATGTCAAGATCACTAGGAGATAGAAGATCTACAGTGAACACTTCAGCAAACCCTGATCCAGAATAGAAGAAGTTAAAATGCAGCAGATTTATAACAGCATTAAATAGAAGATCACACCATAACCAAACACAAGAACTCTAAGAGTGGCACTGTATAGAAGAGATACCCTTAGGCCTTTATCCAATAAACAGCTTGAGTGTGTACCTATATTTCTACACATCCTTTAGGGTTAAGGGCACTATCCCTAAGAGGTTGACTAGGTCTACCTTATCAAAATAGCCTAATAAAGTAAATACAATAAATAGGTTAGTTATCCATATGTGGGCTAAATAAAGCAATCAATACACTTGACCAGCACATGACCTCAAGTGAGGATTAACCGTTTAATCTCAACAGTATCAAGGGTTAGGCAATGCTAAAAACACTCACGAAAACTACAAAACATATAAATTAGTTTTGTTACACTAATGCCCTTGGGAAGCTAAAGCTAGCTAGATTTCTTAACAGAGCAACAAAAAAGAAATCATAGGACTACATTCCGACTGATAAGCAAATTACCTACATTAATTCATCAATCTTTACAGATCAAAAGCATTTATATCAATTAACAAAGCACTCTAATTACATAACAGCTTCAAAAGGAAAAGATTGAAGATATGCTTCAAAACCACATTATCATGTATAGCATCACGACCAATTAAAAGAAAATTACAGAAAAAAAAATATAATAGCATTGAGCACCATAAAATCTTTGACGTTGATTGCAAAACTTACAGAAGAAATTTCACTTGGCACAGAAGAACAATTTCCATTAGGAGTGCACTGTAAGTAATCCAAATCAGTAGTTATATGCCCTTTATTCATACTCATCCACATGTCTTCGTCTGCAATATTCCCAAAATTGGATGAAGGAGGACTGGCATCTGGATATTTTGGAATACTACGTAACTTTTCAGCAGATCCATCAAATACTGTTCCAAAGGAAGGACTCCGAAATTTCTCTTTTCTTAAAGTGACACGACTATCCAATGAACCTTCTCTGCATCCATTCCCTGTTGATCTCCTTTCCTAGGCACAACATAGAAAACAGCTATAAAATTGATGAACATACTGTAAGACAATGCCGAACATATTGAAACATTTAAGAGCAATATGAACTTAGATGGCCTGATAATTGAATACAGGGAAAAAAGAAAAGACACGAGATATTCTTTCATTACATACAATGATACTAGGATTTTCTGCAAGCACCATATTTTCTAAAACAGAAAAAAATTGGTAAAATCACTAGTTTAGAGTCTAGACTACTCAGATTGCCAGAGTTATTTATGCTTTTGCTCCCTTTTTCTAGTTTGTTCCTTTTCCTTGGGTGTGCATTAGCCGACAAAGAATTGCCTTTCAGCAAAGATGTGACACCAACAGGACAAGGAAATAAACGCACTATGGATAAATGTCTTTTCTTCCATAAATGAGAATCACAATTGTGTGCAAATAATTAACAAAACTTTAGGTCTCACCTGGCCCAAAGTCTCCAGGCTTAATCGACGGGGATAAGTTCGCTCACAGCTGTTCAGCTTCACGTAAACAGCATCCCACATACAGAAGAACATCAAAAAAATTTAGATTACAAAAGTCTTTTGGCAAGCATATGGCAAATACTATTAAGAGGTGTAAGCTCCACAACACAATATAAATAACTTAAAGAATTAAGAACATTTTATAGGGATGCACCTTAAAGGAGTTCCTATCTTGATCTGAGTTTATAACCAGCGTGCTAAGGTTATCTATTTTCAGCTGCTGCTCCATGATACGACGATCACGCTCCAGTTGAGCCTTTCTCTCTTCCTCAAGTTCAGCGGCTAACTTTTCCCTTTCAAGTTCAAACTGCGAATCACAGCAGTCATAAAAGACTTCTAAAAAACAAGAGATAAAGCTCAACGGAAAACAAAAAAGAACAGAAATGCCACAGATATCACAAACAAACCTTCAACATCTCATTTCTTAGCTTCAGAATTTCCAGTTCCAGATCTTCTGAGTGAGATCCCTGCAATCCACATAATTTAATATATCCACCTTGGACAAGTACAAATCAACTGGCATTCAACTTTGTGCAAGATATCTGAAATATTTATTACAAGAATCTGAAAACCGAATGGCCGTAACCTGAAGTTTTTTACGTAGCTCTTCAATCTCCCTCTTTTGACGCTTTAGCAGTGCAGCATCTGTCATTATCTGCAAGATGTTAGCAACCAAACAAAATAAGAAAATAAACCCAACAAATCACAATTAGGGTAATAAAGACACGTGTAAGATGATACCCACAATTATAAAAGAACTATCGTCATGCCTGAATATTAGTGTTACAAGCTAGTATCCCTAAAAAAATGCATCAATCTTAACAAAAGTGAAAAGAAACAAAAAGGAGGAAGTTGTTTGTTGCACTTCTGATAAGAAAAATAAAATTCAATCAAAATGAGAAAGCTATAGCCAAGCAGTGCATGTATGTATTTTGGAAAACTGCAAGACAGCTGGCAGAGCAAACAAAATGTGGTATTGATAGCAATCTTGATAATAGTAATTTATTTAGTTCCATGTTGATTATGTTTAGCACATGTTCTCCAGATAGCAAATTCAAGATTTTGCAGGTACAATGTACAGTAATCCTAGCCTAGATATCAGATGCACTCTCAAATATTCAGTTGGAAGATATCGTCAAAGGCCTCCAGAAACAAAATACATGTAACTTAGATCCTCATAATTTTGACTGTAGCATTCATGAGCAAAGCGCTCAAGGATTCAAAGTTGAAGTACACCACAATGGAGAAGAAAGCTTATGCCCTCGTGCAATCCTTAAAGTACTTCCAGCCATATGTGGGATATTTAAAGATTATTGCATACATTCCTCATGCCGTGGTTAAAGATATACTAAGTCCGCAAGATTGTTTAGGTAACCGGGGGAAATGGGTGTCCAGAATTTGGGAGAACAATATGGAAATCAAGCCTACAAAGTTAGTAAAGGGACGAGGATTAGCTAAGATGCCCGCTCGGGGAAATGAGAGAACATTGGATATGAATAAAGAAGAGACCCCTGAAATGATATCTGCAATTTTGGATGAATTAGAACAACATGAATGGTATGTGGACATCATCTATTACCTGAAGAATTTGACATGTCCGAATCACCTTGTTGATTATAAGAGAAGCGCCCTGAGATTAAAAGCATCAAAATATTGAATGGTCCAAGGAGGGCTTGGTTGGAAAAATCCAAATGATCTGATTCTAAGATGTGTTGATAGTATCATAGTATACAAGCCCAGAAGTTGATGGAGGAATTGAATACAAGATTTTGTGGCGAACATCATGCAGCCTGAACCACAACACAGAAAATACTAAAAGCAGGATATTATTGACCAATTATATTTGCAGAGGTTCACAAATATGTAAGAGCTTGTGAACAATGTTGACTATTTACAAGAAAAAAGCACCGGGCAGCTTTACCTTCACAACCGATAGTAGTAGAGGCACCCTTCCAACAGTGGGGCTTGGATTTCATTGGGGAATTCAAAGAAAATTCTAGCAATGGGTTTAGATCTAAGTTACACGAAATGCCCTAGCCCTGTTTCGACGTCGGAAACAATCTGAAACGCTAAAACGGGCACGGTACGGCTGAGAAACGCCGCCAGCCGTACAGTAAGGCGTTTCTCGATTTGAAAATGCCATACAATACGGCCGGAGGCGTTTCCCGGCCGTAACAGCCCGTACGGCCGGCGTTTCGACCATTCTAAGGCGTCGTAGAGGCCAAAAAAACAAAAATAGGGGACCGTGGAGTTAATATGGACATGGTTTTCCTTCTATGGGAGTTAATATGGACATGGTTTTCCTTCTAAAATGTCATTTATGTGTATCATTATGTTTTTCTTGCAATATAATGTTTTATTTTTAAAAAAACTATATATATATATATATATATATACAACGTTTCCATTTTTTGAGGGCCTGTTTCGTACCGTCCCAGTTTTGGAAACTTAGAAAAGTTTCCCCTTTCGTGCAAATTAGGTTCAGATGGATCCTTACTGCCACTAATTACTTTACTAGGTGGGTTGAGGCTATACCCACAAAAAGGGCAACGAATAGCATGCTCAAGAAGCTCTTGGAAGAAAGGATTATCACAAGGTTTGGGGTCTCGACTAAGATTACAACCAACAGTGCCAAGGCTTTTAGCTCAACAAAATTATCCACATTTTGTTTTGATTATGGCATTGTATTGTCTCATTCATCCAATTATTACCCATAAGGAAATGACCTCGTAGAATCAAGCAATAAAAATTTAATAGTCATTATCAAAAAGATTGTTGGAGAAAACAAAAGGAGTTGGGACTGTAAGATCAAGCATGCTTTATGGGCAAATAGGATAACGAAGAAACAAGCCACAAGAAAAAGCCCATTCAAGTCGGTGTATGGGATGGATTTCACGTTGTCAATCCATTTGAAGATCCCAGTATATCGTTTATTACAGCATTTCACCACAGACAAGGAAGCAGTTCAGGCAAGGGTGAATCAGCTTGTAGAACTGGATGAAAACCGGTGAAAAGCATTTGACCATCTTGTCCAAAACAAAAGCAGGGTTAAGGGAGTATTTGATAAAAGAGCCCATCAAAGGAATTTTCAAAAAGGAGATCTTGTCCTAACGTGGGGCAAGAAGAGCAAAAAGTCTAGAAATCATGTGAAATTTGATACAATGTGGCTCATGCCTTACAAGATTGAAGATACAACCGACATGAATTCTTTCTACCTCAGTCACCTAGACAAAGAAATATTGCAACTAGTTGTGAATGGACAGACTTTGAAGTACTACTATTATGATGGCAATTAGTGCCATGTCAGAATTGTAAAAGTAGGAATGAATAATCTCATATGAGTTGTAGCTTAGAGTAGTTGTTTATTTCCATGCATGCATGCTTTGCCATATTGGCTCATGTCTTGTTTTAGAGTTGTTTTTGATTCCATGTATTAAATTTCATGTACCTTGCATTTGCTTCAACTATATTTTATGATGGACAAGGGTGAGAGTCTCGTCTTGCTATGTGAATCTTATCTTTGCCATGATCAGTTGCACTAAGTTTTAACCAAGATTTTAGAGTTCTCATGTACTCTATTCCAAAGCACATGTCCCCATGTTGGAGCCAATTTTTACCCCTCATTCTATGAGGAGATTCTCAGATGCTTACGACAAATCATAGTTGATGTAAATTTTGCCCTTGAGGACATATGGAGGATATTCTTATAGATGCACACACTTCCCCTAGCATTACCCTTACAGTAATCCAATTACTTTCATAGTAATGTAAATGCTAACTACCGCGGTAGGTGTTGTTATGATCCAAATGCTTAAGATATCAGAATAAAACAAAAGTACACACCATGTACAGCAATGTCAGCATGGAGCACAACTCTAATATAGTTAAGAGAGATAAGTTACACAATAACTCCTTAAAGAATACGAGAAACTCCTCCAAATACCCAAATACATTCATACATTACAATTCACATCTCCTCAATAACAAATACATGATCTCTATATATACCTATTCACCCCTACACATGAGGCCCCTTACTATTAGGCCGATCGTATAACATATATATTTACACATAACATGTACATTTAGCCCCATATATGCCCCCCCCCCTTGGGGTCATATCATATACATTTAACCCTATATATCCCCCCTTAGGTCATAATGGTTGTGGTGTCTAGAGGGAAGTCGGAGTGCAAAGATTTATGTTTATACCCCCAAGTTTCCAATATGAACACCAGTGTTCCAGTGGCATGATGTTCCAGTTGGTACCTAATATGAGCACTTTGAATGGATTATTTAGAGGATATGGTGGGATGAGATTGATCACGGGTTTTGCTACATCATTATTTCTCTTAGCACAATGGATGTGTCTCAGTTGTGACAATTGTATAGTGGGATATTATTGTATGAGTGGATGCTTTGCACATAGCTCAGATTATTTTAATTCATGGATGATGATTGAGTGTTTGGTGATATCTTATCCCATGGTGAGAGCACCCTAGCACTAGAGATGACTATGATGACCATGTCATGGTATATGATGCACTAGACATGAATTTTCATGGAGTACGTCCCTTTATTGCATGGATTTACTTGGTGATATGGCATGTCTTAAGGGGTCCGCCTACTCCTTTTGTTACGTGTGACTTTAGTGTTAGAGCGCTTGGCCTCCTTGACCTATTTTGACAATGAGATTGCAATTTATGATAGAGATGCACATCATTTAGGATAAGTGCTCACCTATTTGCACACATGTGGAGGCATTTCCCTTGGTTTATTATTGTTTTATCATTAGAGAGGAGTCATTCCATGTGGTTGGAGGATAGTTGGGGTTTGAGTTGACTTAGCACTTGCTTCATGGTGACCCTTTACGTGCTAGTCAACCTTCTTTTCATTGGACACATTATTTGGCTTTATCTATGGAGGTCATTTTACTTGGGAGGTGAGCCATCCACTTGTTGAGCTCACAAGTTCCACTTTGAAGTGATTGATTCACATCTACTTCGGATCTTGGACCGAGATGCTTGCATAAGATCCCCCACATGCCATCTTTCTTACATATTTGACTTCGTTTGGGGACATATTGGAGGCTTTTGAGGGGATGAGCCTCTTTTACATGATCAAGGGCTACACATGTGATGATTTTGGAGGTTAGAAGCTATTCATTGGGCCTATTTTTGGTATGTTGCTCCCTCATATTAGATTCTCTCCTAGGAGGTTATTCTTCATGGTTTGACTTCATCCATTACACTATTTTGAGGAGGGTGTCCACCTTCTTGGACCATCTATTATATTGGAGATTGTACATGTGGCATTTGTCCACCATAAAATATTGTTTTGTTGACTTGTCCTCTCAAGTTGTTTATTAGTTGTTCACCATTTACTAAAATAGATCTAGGGTTAGTTATGGATCTATTATTATTTTATTTGTGGAGTAGTTGAGCTAGACCTCTATAACTAGGACGTTCCTCCACTCATAATGGTTGTTGAAAGTGCTCATAAAGCTTTTGGAATAAAATTGCTCTTGTTGTTGTCTAAGCTATTGTGGAATGGTCGTGTTTCTTTGTTGAATGTGTGGTGGATGTTCTTGGTGCATATTGGTGACTCATATTGAGGGAGCCATAGAAAAGCGGTCTTGTTGCTACATCAGAAGAGGTGATGTACCCCTTAACTTCATTGTTTCTTTGTTATAACGAGAAAAACTTTTTGATCTAGATGTCTTTAGAGTTATTGCATTAGTTGGAATTTTGGGCAAAGCCACCCTTGTCTTGTCTTGAAAGAGGATCCCCTCATAAAGACCCTTTCCTTTCTTGAATTTGTGAAATCTGTTAATCAAATTTTGGGCTGTTGTGGCTTGAATTTTGCAGCTCAACCAGATCCTAAATCTTTCATAGAACTGCCCTCTAAAGTTATGTCACATGGTTCAGGGTCGAGTTCAAGTTCAGCAACAATTAGGTTCGATTCGAATTCAAATTTTCCGATGAGGTTCAAATGAGGTTTGCCATTAAGTTCAACTGTACTCAATTGGCAAATATTTATATTCAACTTATATAAGCTAATTTATAAATTTTCTAATTCAAGTATCTTTTAACTATATAAAAATTTATATATATTAAATATTACATTCATTTTATAAACTAAAATTTATATTCATATTATAATATATAACTTATATAATATAACATATATCTTATTAATTAATCTATATTAACATAGATTAATGTAGCAACTTAAGGGCTAAAAGTTATGTGTTTTAAATTAATAGTTTAGTGAATGTGTATAAATAAAACATTTGAGTGTTGCATCATTCCGCTGGATGGCACATACCCATTACAACTTCGAACCCGATATATGAAAACAGAGGGCACTTACCATGACACCCCCGATGGATCATTCGACGACTGTAAATGCAAACAGCGAGCAGACATGCAAGAGACAAACTGACTAAAACAAAAGTCTGTAGACTACGCAAACATACAGTCAAGGGACATCAACCATACTACCAACTTTTACACATTCCTCGGCATCTCCTTCAGCAATGAAAAATGGATTGAAATTCCATTATTAAATAGCAGCTAGGACAATTGGCAAATTTGCTGGTTGAAATTCAATGAATTTATGTGGCTCCTCTTTGAATGCACAGCATTTCGAACTTCATGAATGAAATACAGCGAATGCGGTGACTAAGATGGGAACTTGAGTGAACCTAAACGAATTTGAACCATTTTTTTGAGGTTCACAAAATTTCAAACCTCAAGGTTTAATTCGGCGAACCCTGTGACATAGCTCTAAAGATGCATGCTTGACCCCATAGCCCAAAATAAAGGGAAGACACAAATCTTCCCTTTCAACCACCACAAAAAACTAAAAATTTCAAACTTTATTTTCTGTTTGAAAAAATATGGAAATTACAGCAGTAAAAACACTAAACCAGATTGTCTTTTCAAGTCATTTTAGCCCCAAATAAATAACCTAAATTTGACTTGATGTTTCTAAAAGCAAATCCCAGAATTAGTGTAAAAAACTATTTGATTTGCTGTTATTAGTCTCGTTATATTGATGTTTTATACTTCAGAAAACGGCTAATCAAATCTGAAACATTGAAGCATCATCTTGAAACCCTAGATCAGAATAACTCTAAGCTCCTTAGCTCCCTCTTTGTCTACAACATCTTGAGCTTAGTTTACCTTAGGGGTTTCCCCCCTAGGCTACCAAGGTGACAGTGGCATCTTGTCTAAATCACCCTTGGGCTTTCAAAATCTGTGCTTCGGGACTTATAAACCAAGTGAGAACCTAGGAGGTAACAAGTACCATCCTTGGCATGGGAGGAAATGCCCAGAAGCTTCTCGAGGATTTATTTCCAAGGAAAAAAATGGTTGTCCCTGAGAAGAGAAAAGATACTTAGGGAGGGCCTCTCTATTATATTAAAGATCATGGTCTTGGCTATCCCAAGAAAGATTATCAACTATGAAAAATTGCAAAATCAACCCGAAGCGTCAAGGTAACTTTGTATCCCCTTTCAAGTAGAGGCCAGCAATACCATGTCATCTACAAATAAAGAATAGAGATAAGGACATAGTGAACCATCCTCCTAAGTAAAATCTCTAATGAATAGTTATAGCTCATCAATATAGACCCCAAGGAAGGTGGGGGCAAGAGGACACCATTATTTGAGACCAATAGTACTCCCGATACTCTCAAAAATCTCAGAAATCCCACAAGATGTGCAGAAATTGCCTACCACAAATGTCATAAAGCCTCACTAGAACAAAAACAATATCAAGTACCCCAAGGGAACAAAACCACTAAATGAGTAATTGCTAGAACATTGTTAACAACTTTTTGAAACTCAACAAAGCAGCGACAGACCTTCAAGGACCTTTGTTTAGCCTCTTGAATCATAACATAGAGTGTGAATATGTGATCCATTGACTCGTCATCAATGTTGAAGCCAGCATGGTCCCTACCCCTCCACGCATGCCTCTTAAACAAGTCAAAGAGTTAAATATCAAAAGTTGTGGCACAAAGTTTAGCAAAGGTATGGCCAATCATGGTAATCCTATGATTATTGTGATCCAAAGCATCACTAGATTTGGGTATAGGTTCAACGATATGCTAGGACCTGTTGCCGCCTTATACACACCTAGGAGACGTGGAAGAAATCTTCAATGCACTCGATGTGTCCTTGGGGGCAAGTGAGAGTTAAGGTGTTGTCACCTAATCCTCAACTCCTCCGTCTAGACCAACTCCTAGCGAAGCCAAGGGGGGTAGTCCCTAACAAATATACTAAGGCTCTTAAGCTAAGTACAAGAAATTGAAATCTAAGAGTTATTTGATTCTTCAAACCATTAACCATAAACTGAAATAAACATGAACAATCATTCACCACGATATATATATAATCAAATTAACTTGCATCAAAAGGATACTAAGAAACGATTGTCAGGTGCAAGTTTCATTTAAACATATAACCAATTGTAAAATGAAGCCTGTGGCTTTTGCTGATTATGAAAATTTGAGACCAGTGCCTTGATGAGAATCGTGGGCAATGTAGTTCGCGTGTTTTATTAAGGGTAAATTAAAGTTCAATTAGTGAAATGGTTTGGGCCTCCTTGGAGGTTAACTCTTTGCTTGAAAACTTGCGGAGAGCTTTACCGAAACCCAAATAGTCTCACCAGTAAAACTCACTCAAAGTGCTGGATGTCCAAAACGGGTGGAAAACCAGGTCCCAAGAGGGCCCGCCTTACTTCTCAGGTCACTTCAAGGCGTTTTCCCGCACATCAAATTAACAACTTCGGGGGTTGTCCTAATTAAACTATCAACCACTGACCAGCACAGCGTGTATGAACTTACTCGCAGCAGATCGAGACGAGCTCGCAACTGGAAGGGTCAGGAACCGCACTGAGAGCTGAGGGGAATTTGGTTTATTTTAAGACAGAAAATAAAGTGTGAGACTAATTACTATATCCACACTGACAAAGCCCCTTTCGAGGTGGTTGAGGGGATAGTTTATGTTGCCAACATAAAAGTAAATGTGTGACTAATTACTAAGTCCGCGCTGACCAGGCCCCTTTCGAGGTCGCTGAGGGGACGGTTTATTTGCTAAATTGAAAATACTGAATTGAAACTATTCTAACAATTAGTATTCTATTTGCATAAATGAAAAAATTGATCTAAGCTAACAAATTATGCAAAAAATGACACAATCACCAAAACACCGCTCCCCCCTGGGAGGTTTGAAGAGCGGGAGCTTGTAGCCCTGCTTATTTTATTATGATTTTACACAATGCTTATGAAAGTGACTTGTGACCATTCATTAGGGGGGTCACAAGTCTTTAAAATGGTTTACAAAAGGCTATGAAGTAAAGATGGTGCTCCCAGGGGTCCCGGATGCCCCTAATCCGCCCCAAACGGACAGAACCTCCTATCTGTTCGTCAACCTGCACAAAACAGCGAACAAACGAGGATAAAAGATGCCCAAAAACACTTTAGAAGTGTCTTGGGTTATGAGTCAAACTCCAAAAAAAATTCTAAGTTATTTCTGCAAATTTCGGCAAAATTTAACTAAGGAACTCAAGCTAAAAAGTTAGTTCCCTTAGGGTCTTTTTGTTGCTGTTATAAAACAGAAATACAGAGGCACTACAATTGCCAAATATGAATTGAAAGCTTTAAGAAAAAAAACTACCCTTTAACTTATAAATTTTTTGAAAGAAAGCATGCTAAAAGGAGACTTTTCCTATGCTAGATCTAATCAATTAGATGAAACTTGAAAGTACAACTTAGATCTAGTTTATCTTATGCATGTAGTCTTAGATATTCAGAATTTGAAATAACGATGAATCTAAGCTATTTGCATTTCCAACAAAGTAACCAAAATTTTAAAATTTCTTTGAGAAAGAGAGAAAAGAGAGAAGAGTAGCCTTGGAACCCTTGGGCAATGGAGTCTTCTTGGCATGAAAGAGGGGCTATTATCTTTTTTTGAATCTTGAAGATGAAGAGGATGCAAGCAAGCTCCACCTCCCTTC
Organism: Picea engelmannii; assembly: GCA_009831015.1. Taxonomy (NCBI): domain Eukaryota; kingdom Viridiplantae; phylum Streptophyta; class Pinopsida; order Pinales; family Pinaceae; genus Picea; species Picea engelmannii. The sequence goes on along the minus strand of ML781854.1, from coordinate 1,104,827 downwards.
AAGTATGAGATCCTACAAGCTTCAACACACTTACAAACACAACGTCAAATAGTAGTATCCTTTACATATGAAATCTAGAAAGTATGTTAATCAAGCAAGAAAACATAAATTCTTTGATTACATATGAGAATCAACAAGATTTAAAATGCAAGCAAGCTTAGTAAATCTTGTTAAAAGAAAGATAATTTGATCTAAAAAGCAAACAAGTTCAATAGATCAAAGCTACAATTTAAACAATTGAAATAAAATGCATCAAAACAATTTCACCTCATAGATTAGTACATGACAATGAGCATCCACACATGAGATCCACACCAAGTTGACCTCCAAAGTCTTTGA
>ML781854.1:1087224-1104083 GCA_009831015.1 Picea engelmannii | reverse complement strand
GATATCCATTCAATCAAGTGCCAATCACATGGATCTTGTCCCCTTTGACTATTTGATTGACTTTGCCATTAAGTTTTCTCCAAAATTGTCCCCCTTTATCTTTTTTTATTTTGACTTAGCTGATTTTTATTGAATTAAAATGTATTTTTTGGGTTTTTGAGAGTAAAATCAAAATTGAGTGATGAAAATCACCAATTTTACTCAAGTAAGTGGGTAATTAGGTAACATGGGTGCTCTAGGTCCAAAAATGAGCATCTCCATGGCCTATTTGGTGCCCAAATACCACTTTTTTAATGTATCTTTATTTTTTAATTAAAAATTGTTGAATTCTGACAATTTTTTAATTAACTGAAAAATTAAAAAATCCTAGGGGGGACTTAGTACATTTCCATAAGACTCTAGGAGGATGTTTGGAATGGTAATATACATCAGCCACTAGGCTTAGATCCATGCTCAAGCCCCAACCATGAGCATATACTCCAGCTCTGGAGGATTGAGTGAAAAAACTCATAAATTATAAATCGCCTGAAAGCGGCAAAATATAATTAGTAAGTGAAAAAACACTCCAGAGTATAACTCACGCTTAGGACTTAAGGTGGCTAAGACCTTTTACAAATTCATCATGCCAACACCTCTTATTACAATTTTTTATGGAAATATAGAGTAACCATATGGTCTTTTTGACCGGCTGAATTTCTGAACTCTGAATTTTGAACAATAATGTTCAATCTTTGGCAGCTCGCTGGAAATTCACCATAGTGCAACTTGGTGGATAACAGGACCAAGAACGACAAAAACTAAAACAAACAACGTCATTGAAAAGGATAGACAAGGGATGATGTAAGGGTCTCATCCCATATTTGAAAAGTACAAACTAAAGGCCTTTAAGATCAACAGACTTACTGGAGTTAAACATAGGGACAATCTCGATTCAAGATAGCAGTTGGTACTATTCCATACATTCCTAATATTTAATGTAACAGTACGGAATAGTTGGTACTATTCTGTACTATTACATTAATAGTACCAATTACTATTCCATTCTTGCTATCCAGCAAGTATGGGGGACAATCTCGATTGGTGTTTCTTTCCAAGGGAAGAGGTGTGACAAAAGTTGTGTGAGAACTACAAAGGAAAGAAAGGAACTCCCTTCTCTTAACAACTAAGAATATGACTTTCTACCTGTTGTCGTCCTTATACACACTTGCAAACGTGAGCTAAGTCCTGCTCACTTAGTGTGTCCTCGAAGGCACAATGCATAGGTTCAAAATCCACGATGTCACTTTGACTTGAACCTCTTCTGTCTAGGCTAATTCCTAGGGAAGCCAAGGGGGGTAGACCCTAGTTACTAGATGAGATTAATGTTTATGTTCTAGGAGTTGGTTTTAATTGGTTAAATCGTCAGGGGGAGTCTAGCCTATGATGTTAAGCAACAAATGCAAGATGCAATTATCTAAGTATGAAAGTCAGACCTTTTCCTAGGGCAACTAAGACTAGTGCCTAACAATGGGCAAGGGATCAACTAAATTAAGGGGATGTTCATTACAAGATAATTACAAGTTACAAAGATTACAAAATTATAACAAGATAGATACAGATAGATACAAAAGAATGTCTAAGATATACAAATTTAAACTAAGATAGATACAATAGATGCAATATACTAACAAGTGCTTGAAATGTGCAGGAAAAGAAGATACTCAAGATGAAGTAACCATCAACACACCAAGCCAAGCATGCTCACAACACATAGAATTATGTTGGACTGCTTATCAATGGCAAGAGACGCAAAGCACTCAAGACCCAGTCAAGAGAATGCCTCAAGATGGATGCGCACTTCTTGAGGGATCACACCGCAAATGCAAGAAAGAATGAAAAGCTTGAAAAGTAAAGTGCTTAGGATTAAAAGATGTAACCACTTAGATGAATATTCTACAACACTAAATTGACTTCCATGTAAATATAAAAACAATGAGATCCATGTGTTTGCAAGTATAGAATTAAGATGTTGGTGTTGTAGATCCTAGATTAAACTATGTGGTTAAGTATGATTAATTTTAGCCCTATCTAGATATCAACCCAGAGCCTTCCTCCCCCACTTACCAAGTGACTTTTGGATGCTCAAGAAGTTAGGCAACGAGGCCGACCCTAGCTTCACAGGTCAACCCTAAGATCAAAGTACTCCTGGAAAGGATGTCGCGCGTCGTGAAACTGTCCTCGACCTAGCACCTTCTGTTGCCTTCCTCTGACCCCGTTTTAAATGGCGAAGATGGTTGGTTATGGTGTCCTATCAAGTCTAATTAATTAATTATTAGACTATGAGCTAAGTGATGAAATTGTGTTTGAATGCTTGTAGCTTGCTCACAAGTGCCAAAATACTGAAAATGAAAGATAACAATATGTACTCTTAAGCAATGAAATTGCAAATTACGTCCTTGAATTCTAAAATTATCTCATGTAAATATTGAGAACGAAAATGCTTGTGAAACTGAAACCGAAGATTGTGAAGGCTGAGGCCTTTAAACAAATAGATTGCAAGTTAAATTTTAGTTTTCGAAAAAGGCCTTGGGGACCCAAACCGGAATTAATGATTAAGTTCTTAGTTTATTAGATTGCACATGTAAGATATAAGAACTGAAAGTAACTTGCGAAATTGAAAGAATGATTAATTAAGCCCTTTAAGATTATCGGTTTTCGCATGCATGTATAAGAACTAAATACTGAAAGGTAAATGACTTGCGTGCAAAATAAAAGATGAAAGCAAAGATCAACTATGCCTCCACGGGCTCTAATCTAGCGTTTAGGTGTGATATCTACTCTAGATTATTTTAGATTTAAGCATGCATGTGAAAATCTCAACTAAACTAGTTAAACTAAGCAAGCAAAAGGCATAAGAAAATCTAACTAAAACTTGCAAAAAATAAGACTAAAAGGAAAAGAATGCAAGCCACTTGGCTACAACTCCTTTGGGCTTGCATACAGTTTTTAGAAGAGAGAAGAAGAAGAGAAATTGTTACCACATGGAAAGGAGGTATTTGAGGGTGTGTTGTGTTTGAAGTTGGGCAGCATGTACCTTTAGCCTGGCAAGAATCTGCAAAAATCAACAAGCTATTGCTTGCTGATTTGAGCTGCAACACACTCAAAAATGTTATGAAATTTTTGGTTTTCAACAAAAACTTCGTACATACAAAAACCAGAAAATTATGATGATTTAATTGGCCTATCTAAGCAAGTTAGCTACCAAAATCTGAAATGAAAGAATGAGGAAGAAGGATAGGAAATGTGTGTGAAGTTTAAGTGAAGATGAGGGTAAATTCGTCCTTGAACTTATCCCAACAACTCCATAGAGATGATCTGCAAAACTTAAACCAAAAATGAGATGGAACAACAGATAATATCATGCATGCATAGATAATACAAGACAGTTTCTATTATAAGCATGCACAAAATATATAGACGGGCAACTACACTATTGTTTCACCTAGCCTAGTAAACTAATTTACTTAAGCAACTATTGATGAAAACACATAAAGATTTAGAAGTGATATCACCTCACAATAAGTGGCACATCAAACTAATCTTGAATGCCACAGTTCCTCCAAAGTTATTTCTTTTATTATCCAATGGGAAGAGGTTGTAACAACAATGTTGCTACAAGCTCTTCAAGGGAAAAACCAGTGAAGCAATGTGAAAGTAATGAGGGAGAGATAGTGGGATGGAGAGAATTTGGTAGCATAACAATATTGTGAGAGAAGGTAATGAAAGAGGGAGTGAGGGGTTTTTAAATAGCCTTGAGAGACCAAGAGACCCCACTTGGATCTTCAACACTTGTCAAAGATCTAAAGGTGAAGACAACTCAAAGAGAAAAGCGTGAGGCTTTTACGTTAAGGTGAAAATGGTAAGTGGGAGAGATGGAGGGTGAGTTGGCCTCCCAATGAAGGCGTATTGGATGAGAGAAGAGTCTCACGCTTTCCTTCAAGGAGAGTTGCTTGCTTTCATGGGAGATGTTTCCATCTCCACGTGAGACCTTTCCACTTTATTAATTGATGTTTCCATTTATCCAAAAGAGGAAGGCGAGAGTTCAAGAGGAATGTGTGAGGTAGCTTGAGTGTGGAGAAATGTGGGTTGAGTGCGTTGAACACACTCCCCAATGGTACGTGAGAGGTGGAAAGGAGTGGTATGAGTTGGAAGAGGGGACCCACGATTTAAATTAATGGAGCTTTTAATTATCACTTGGGAGTGGGGACGCATATCAAAATGAATGCGTGAGCTTGAGATGAAGTGTGGCGTACGTGAGGGAGTTGGCTTGGAGTGTGGAGTCCACACTCCTAAAGTGATGTGGAGGGTTAAGGTAGGTTGCATGAGAGGAGAAAGGGACCCACACTCTAATTAGAAAGGGACCCCACCTACCCACACTCTAATGAGGGGTACGTAAGCTTCAAAGGGAAATATTAAAAAGGTGAGTAATAAATTAAAAGGGGATTTAAAGGGTAGGTAAAGGTTAGGAAGGGTGTGGGTAGGTTAGGTGGGGTCTCTCTTCATTAATTACCACATTAACTTTACCTTATTTTCCTTTATTACAAAATTTGACATTTTCCCATGCCCCAAAGTTTAGCAATTAAAATCATTGTTTTCTGGAAAACTCCTAAGTGGACAAAAACCCTAACAAAACTTGTCCGACTGAGTTGAAACTTGGTCCACAGGTGTAGGGGGTCTCATTATCTTTCTTTTGAGTACAAATACCCCTTTCAAAATTTTGGGACCTAAGTTTTACATTAATTATCCAGAATTAATTAATTAATTCCCAACCTTAAAAAAAAACCTAGCTAGACTTATGAAATTCCGCGAAATTTTGGGTGTTGTCTTACATGGTCATTTACATCGTTCCTACACACTAGCTACCCAAAAATGACTTCATTAGAATGCCTTTCACCACTTTGGAGGATTTATTGCTAGTGGGAGTGAAAAACTCAAGGGAGATTAACCCGACTGGTTAGGCCACATTAACTTCCTGAGGATAAAAAACACTCGGTGAAAAGAACTTTCCTAGTGAAGAAATCCTAAGGCAACTGACCTAACTATGACCCATGCTGACCTATTACAATATTAACCCACGCAGGGGTGCGGTAATCCCGCTTACAAAACTGTGTGTTGGAGAAAAAAATGTCATGTAAAACCAAAAAGTCTTTGACATGTTTGCATATGATGATGCATATTTTCATGGTACATGGAGTTGAACCCCTAGTTGAATAGACGGTCAACACTACCACCCCAAAAGGATCGTAGTACTCTTTATAGTTGGTCATCTCCATACATTTGTTATAAGACAAGAGCCCCAAGGTTAGGGGAGCCACAATGAGTGAAAGATATTTGGTAAGGACTCAAGAGTCTTAGGCAGCATCCATAAGTATATGAATGCAGACGTCAAATATCAAAGAAGTTGTGGGAATGGCAAAGAAAATGGGATGCAATTATGTAGTTGAGTTTCATGGAAGTGAACACGCACACACACATTGCATTCTATCACAAATTTTAAATTTTGAAAAAAATAAATCCTAGGATAGTTGCTATGACATCAATCCTAAGCAAACTATTGAAAAAATTTGGCCATGTTTCTTTTTTTTCTTTTTTGGTGATGGCGAGGGGGTTGATTTCAATCAAATGTGTAGCATGGTGGAGTTGAAGGAAAAAAATTTAGATACAAGGACAAAAATGAACAAACAATCTTCATATCGAATATAATTCCAAAATTCCAACAAGAGTCAAAACATTTTACATCCTACCATGTTATCCTTGGACACCGCACCAATAATAAAACAATTTTGAACATCATTAACTAGTCTACATAATGCCTTCCATGGTCTTTTTGCTGAGAATTATAGCTCGAACAGGAACTTCCACAAAGGTTCTGTGTGAACATGCAAGAAGTAGTTCAAGATATTTTTGAAAAGTAATTGTATTTTATAAAAGTAAATTCTACTTTGTAATTCACTTTAATTAAAAAGTGAAACTCTTATTTTTAGCAGTTGAGGCTAAAAAATGTATTTCGTGCATGCATGACTTAGACTAGGAGTAATCTTAGAAATAGATTAGGGTTTTGGTCTCAGCTAAAACTATAAAGATAGGTCAAGATAGAGAGTTCAAGATAGAGAGTTCAAACACGCAAGAACATGAGCAATTGAGCAAGTTGAGTAACTGAGAGAGAGAGAGGGCCGCTAGGGAAGAGGCGTTTCCAAGCAGCACCCAGTTCAATATAATAGTTGGTACTATTCCGTACATTCATATGGAAGTCTCTATAGTTGTACATACAATACCATACATATATGTACAATCGTACTTGTTATCCACTTAGTTGCACTAGCTGGACTTGCAGTTGAGCCGCCAAAGTTTTGAGCAATCAAATGCTCAGTATTCAGAGTTCAAAAGTTTAGTCGGTCTATGTGACAAATTTTTTCCACATTTCCATACCCTGCGGGGAATTGTAATAAGAGATGTTGCATGATGAACTTTGTAAAAGATTTAGCCACCTAAGACTTCGACATGAGTTGTTACTTTGGAGTCTTTTTTTCTTACTTGTTAATTATATTATGTTCTCCAAGCAATTTATAATTTCCAAGTTTTTTCACTCAATTTCTCCAAAGGTGGAGTATATTCTCATGGTTAGGCCCTAGCATGGTCATCTAAGCCTAGTGTCTAATCTATATTAGCATGCTAAAGATTCCCCTAGAGTTCTATGGAAATGTGTTAAGTCCCCCTTAGGATTTTTTATTTTTTCAGTTAATAAAAAATTTCCCATAAAACGAAATTTTTTAACTGTAATTTGAAGTTGTAATAAAAAAATGGTATTATGAGGCTTCATATGCCTTGGGGGTGCTCATTTTTTAACCTGGAGCACCCACTTTACCCAAGTACCCACTTTTGTGAGTGAAATTAGTGATTTTAATCACTAAAAAATCAATTTTACTCACAAAACCCAAAAAAGACATAAAAAATCAGGATTGTTAAATTTTAGCAAAGTGTCGAAAACATGTTTAAACGTGTTTTGAGTGAAATAAAGCCTAAAAGGCTATGTGGCAAACAAGAGAGCATCTTTGAGTTAAGTAATAGGTGGATGATGAGTCAAACGATTGCAATCTTGAGTTTGGTGAGATATCCAAGAGAGGATGCGCCCCCCTTAGGAAGAGGTGGCGCACTCCAAGAGGAGGTTGCCTACCTCTTGAAGGTGGCGCCCCTATTACCTACTTGTCGCTCCATGTGCCAAACTTTGGGGGTGTGGAGAGAGGTGGCACCTCTATCTCCTGTTAACGATAAAAAATGCACTGGCATTTTTGCAAGAATGATGCCTAATCTTGTAGGGAACATTTGACTAAAAGCTGCGCTTTCGGTGGATAACTCACCCAGAAATCTTCCCAGACAACCACCGAAAGCCTGTGTGTCCAGAATTGAACGAGTTTTTACACAGGTCAAGGATTTTTGATATGAAAAGATTCAGGATCTTTTCCAATGAAGGTCTAATGAATTATCAAGTCCAGCACAGCAGTTATTTTTGACATATTATGAAGAAAGGAGTTATTTCAAAGGTTATGGACATGTTTTAATTAAGACAGAAAGCAGGACACCTGGCCACATCAGCAAATTCGACCTAGTCTCTATTTGAAAGTCATCATGTAGCCTTGGAAGGYTGTTCTACACTGCACCAACAATCAMCAGAGAGAAATCAGGGATTGACCTCATTTTGAGGAAGCATCCCACTTATTTTGCAACAGATTTTSACTTGCTATTTTTARATGATTTGATCCATGTTTTCAGGATCTTAGAACTGTTTTGTAATRCTATAAATATTAGAATAGAAKATGAACCAAAGGGGTTYGATTTTGGGTTCTACATGYTGCTACTGTAAGARAGACCTATTCTTAYTWTATGAAAAATTGCAAGCTTCCTTCAGTTGTGTTGTCAGACCTTTCTTTTCCTGTTCTCTGATATCTTATGAGTGAATGTTCTTTGTTGATGCTTATTCAGTCTGCCTGTGACTGTCATCTCACTAATTGATTGATTAAGTTGATAATCATAAGTTATTTCCTTGGTTATTAAACCCATTGTGCTTGTTTTATATGAGTATAGTCTGGTTCAATAGCTAATCCCTCTTCCATTCAATCAAACCTTGTCTGATTGCATTACTAGAAGGCCTTGTGAGATTTTATATTTCTAGACAGTCTTGAACACACAGTCCAGTCCCTAGATATTCATCTTGATCCAAAAACCACATCAAATATTAAGAAAATATTTCCAAAAAGAGTTAGTTACCAGGCATCTCCGACTTACAGCCTAGGAGAGTTTCCTGGAGTGATTTTAATCACTAAAAAATCAATTTTAGTCACAAAACCCAAAAAAGACATAAAAAATCAGGATTGTTAAATTTTAGCAAAGTGTCAAAAACATGTTTAAACGTGTTTTGAGTGAAATAAAGCCTAAAAGGCTATGTGGCAAACAAGAGAAAGCATCTTTGAGTTAAGTAATAGGTGGATGATGAGTCAAACGATTGCAATCTTGAGTTTGGTGAGATATCCAAGAGAGGATGCGCCCCCCTTAGGAAGAGGTGGCGCACTCCAAGAGGAGGTTGCCTACCTCTTGAAGGTGGCGCCCCTATTACCTACTTTTCGCTCCATGTGCCAAACTTTGGGGGTGTGGAGAGAGGTGGCACCTCTATCTCCCACACTTGGCAAAGGTTTCCTCAACAAGTGGTGCGCCCTCCCTCATTGAGTGATGCGCCCCTCTCCCTATTTAACAAAGCATCATCTCATATCACAAGCTAGTTGGAGCTAGTGAAGGATTGCTTGTGTATCATCATATTGTATCCTCATTGTGAATTGGAATAAAAGGCTTTGGAGGCAACATTCTTGTGTAAAATTTCATGTGTGGAGCATCTATGTCATGTGTTGTATTGTGAGGTAAAATTTGTTATTGTTTTCTTGTTTCATTTGTTAGTTAGTGGCCTTCTAGTGGAGCTATCTCCAAGTAGGATAAGGTTAGTAAAGTTAGCTTGCTTAATGATCTTATTGTTTATGTACATTTGATTTTTTTATAATACATATCCATTTAGTTTTATGTTTATGTTTTTATGAAGCATTCTATGTAGGTAGCACCATTCTACTAATATTTGTTGGCAAGAGATCTCTATGTGTTGCAGGTTCTCACAATTGAAGAGGAGGTTGGGCTTGCTTGCACCTACCTTTGTCTTCAAGATCTAAAAAAGGACATAGTCCCTCTTTGATCTATCAACAAGACTCCATTACCCAAAATTCCAAGAAAGTCCAAGCACTTCTTTCCTCTCTTTCTCACTTTCTAAAATTTTTGTTTTGGTTACTTATTTAAGTACATACAAAGTATAAGGTTGTTGATTTAAAAAGTTGAATTCATTTATTACTTTGTATGCTTTAAAAGCAAGTAGTTTAGATCTCCTTTTGCAAAAGAAATATTTACTTTGATCTAACTTGCTAGTTGTTATCTTTGGGCATTTTTAAAGAAGTATTTTAAAGCTAAAGGTAGTTTCATTCTTAAGAGTTTAAATTCCAAATTGGAGCATCCTTGTTGTCATTACTTTATGTTTTGGGACAGCAAGTAATATCATCAAGAAAAGGCTCTTTCTTAGCTAGTTTAGACTTCCTTTTTTGCTAGTTTATCATAGATTCTTACTTAGAAATATTTTGGGTTTTTCTACTAATAACCAAAGAGACTCTTAAAGTGTTTCTGGCCATCTTTGTGTTAGAATATAATGGATGTGTTCGTTTAACCATAGACAATATCACTATTGTCACCCAACCATAGGCCGAAGCCACCCCCGAGCACCTTAACCTTGACAGAGAATCATTCATGAAGCAAATTCTAGACTGAATACCCAGACAAAGGTGGCGCACCTTTCTCCAAGGATAGCGCACCAAGCAAGAGTAACGAGAGCTGATCAGAGTGTCCAAACCATAACCAAAAGAGAGTCCAGGCCAAACCAAAATCTGCTAGCTGCAACGACAGCGCTCCTCCAAACTTGTGCACAAACTAGCCAACTACAGTGCGCACAAGTGTTGCTTTTGCAATTCTGAGAGTGCCTGCCAGAATGAAGACTAGCCTCCTGTATTTATTATAAAACCGACAGACTGCCTGGGTCGACTTCTCATTCTAGGTGCCTATTTACTTAGTATATAATATTTCCTTTAGCCGACTTCTTCTCTTGGAGGCTAATAACCTAATACAAATTATCCTCTTGAGCCGACTTGTCTTCTAGGGTTATTAGCCAACTAATTAGGGTTTCTTCTTGCTTCCTGGAATATTCTATTCTCGTCAGATTTACACGTGGAGGTAAATACCTCCCACAGCTACCATAATATCAACACTTTGCTCTCCTTTTGTTTGTTGTTTTGTGCAAGTTGTTGAATAAACAAGGGGAGATTTTGCCCAAATTTGGCTGATTTGAAGCATTTGGGACTTCCAAGAGCACCAAATACCTTCCTAAAATACTTGTACATTGTAAAAAACTTAATCCATCATTATAAGGATCCATATCTCTATTCAAAGAGATCCAAAGTCCCTTCAAGAGACCATTGTAACCGAGTCAATAAAATAAGTGAACCAAGGGAGGCATCACTTTGTGTTCCCCCTAGCGGGGTTGGTGTTGTGGTTTTTTTGAGCAATTTTTTCATTCCAGTTCTTTCTCTTGCTTTAAAATTTAAAACAACAATCACATAGATTAGATTTCAATTTGGAAAGTAATACTTTAATTGCTAGATTAGATGCAACTTTCATTTATGCAATTTCAAAGTTGGAAATAAACAGTCTCCTCAGCTCCTCGCAAGAGGCTGGTCAATGAAGACTTAGTAATTAGAAAACATTTTCTTTCAGCATTTTTCTTTCTTGTTTAAAATAAACATCTCCCCTCAACTCCCAGTGTTGTTCCTGACCCTTCCAGTTGCGAGCTTGTCTCGATCTTCTGGGAGTAAGTTTTATACACGTTGGGTTGGTCAGTACGAATAGATCAATAGGAAAATCCTTAAGAAATATTGCTTCAGTGGAAACGTAAGAGAGTTTGTGTAAGATATATGGCAAGAACTTTGAGATCTAGGTTCTCCCTGTCGGATCTCCCACATTCTCTTGAGCTTGTGTGAAAAATCAGAGGGACACTCTCCTTGTTGGATATTCGACAAGCTCAACCTCCACTCTAGGAATGTTCTTTGAAGGGCCAAATCTAGATTAGCTCTCAAACATTTATTTTTTGCAAAGAAAATTTATCTCGTTAACCTACTATCAATAAAGACAATTTAATAAAATACGCAATCTACAACTGCCCGCGATACCTTTAAGGCATGGGTCTCATTTACACTATTTACAAAGCCATTTGCTTCAAGTACTTTACTTTCAGTTATTTATCTTTAAGTATTTCCTTTTACTTGCATCTGTTATCTCAAGTATCCTTTTATGCAAGTATCTCTTATGTATCTTATGGTTGTTGATTGATATATGCTTTTAGAATAAATTTACTTCATATGTTGTCTTTATTCAATAAACTCCTAGAACACTAATTGCTTAGATTTAGTTTTAAGCCTTTGACTATTTTCTTTAGGGACTACCCCCCTTGGCTTCGCTAGGAGTTGGCCTAGACGGAGGAGTTGATGATTAGGTGACAGCACCTTAACTCTAACTTGCCCCAAAGGACACATCGAGTGGATTGAAGATTTCTTCCACATTACCCAGGTGTGTATAAAGGCGGCAACAGTACTGACATGTTTGTACAGTGATACAGACCCACCATACAATTTGTCTTTGTAATACCCCTAGGTTGAACCCCAATTGTAAATGTACATATACTTTATAGGCTAGTGAGCCAAGATGTTTTGGGCCAAAGTGTCCGCATGATTTTGGCTAGGGAGCCCTATGAGTTGAAAGGCCAACAAGCCTAACAAATGTAATACGTAATCACACTCGATTATATTAACAAAATACATCATTGTTGTAGACCAAGTCAGGCAAAAAATTATTGGGGGCTAGGACTCCACGAGAGGGAAAAGGGGGCTAAGGGCTTAAGGAAAAGAGTCTAAGTCAAGGGGGCTTGAGCCAAGGGAATATTATAATATTATTCCTAAATTCCAAAGTCATGTGATATAATTTTAGCCTAAGTTCCTAAAGGTTGGGAACGAATCACCAAGTGGAGTTGAAGGAAGTTCCTAGAGTGACAAGTGTCAAGCTAGGAACATGCAAATATAATGTTGGGCAATAGTGTAATTCCATCAATTTTTTCCATCATTCACTCAATCATTGGAATCCATCACCCGTACCTTGGTTGGAGAGTGTAAGTGAAGCTTTTTACCCTGTAAATACTTTGTGGTTTGGGCTAAAGAAGCAGATTGTCAAGCATGTGGAGCATTCTCTCTGGGTGAGAGAATTGTTGGGAATAGGTTTCCTGTGTGTTGGGCTAGTGGGTGCTAAACTGCTTGAGCAACCTTGTGTTCCAGGTGCCATAGAGCTTTGAGACTACTCGACCTGAAGCCCAGGAAGGGAAGTGGGACAGGCAAAGGACTATTGAACAGAGAAAGGGTACCCTTCCTGAGGTGGGACAAGTTGTGGGGAATGAGAAGTTGTGAGCTGAGAACTATTGTTGTAGTTGGCACTTGGGCCTTTCTTTTACAGTGTTGTCTGTCAAACCTTAGTTTGGCTTAACTAGCTTTTGCCCTGGTGGAGCCATAGCCCCAACTCACGAGTGACCTGTTGTTGAGAGTGTTGATGTCTTGATACACACCTGGGTTATCGTGGAAGAAACCTTCAATCCACTTGGTGTGTCCTTGGGGGCAAATCTCAAGTCAAGGTGTTGTCACCTGATCCTCGACTCCTCCGTCTAGGCCAACTCCTAGCGAAGCCAAGGGGGGTAGTCCCTATAAAAATAAACTAAGGCTTTCTAAACTAAGAAGGAAAAAAAAATTTACTCTAGGAGTTTATTACTTGAAAATAAAACTAGATCAATTAACATTTAGCATTTATCATCATCATACTCAAAAAGGGTACTTCCTCATCAACATGCATAGATCATCATCAGATAGTCAAAATAAGATACTTGTCCATAAACATGCATGTGTATTATCAAAGGATAGTTTGCAAGATTTAAACATAAAGTTAGATAAATGCATGAATGAAAGGATTGCTCACATGAAAGATAGATTACTCAATGAATAAAATTGCTCACATAAGACAAAGATAGATAGTATGTTTTAACCAGTGCCTTAAATGGAGTCATGGGCAGTGTAGATTGAAGATTTTATTAGGGTTAAATTTGTAATTAATTTAGTGGAAGTGTTCTAAAAAAAAAAGAATTTTATCAAAATTTAGCGAAATTTTCTAAAGGAAAAAAGTGGACTTTTTGAGGTTTTAAAAAGTCCTAACCTGGGCTCTTTTTAGAGAGTTTTGTTTGTTGTTTTAGGACAGCAAACTAAAGATCTCTAAACAGCTTAAATAAACAATTTAAACTAAGCTAACTTTAGACCTCAAACTTAGACGTAAAAGACCTAAAATTGCTTTAAAACTTGCCTAGATTTACCTTTAAAATAAAAGCTTTTAAACTAGATCTAGCAAGTTATGCATGCATATATTAGATATTGAGAATTAAACCTTGAAACTACTCTAAACAGCATGCAACCAAAAAAAAGAAATAAGGGAAAGAGTTTATCGAAATTCTGAGTTTCTTGCTTGAGCTTGGAAAATTTAAGTTATGGGGCTCTCCTTGATATGAAGAAGAAGGTGAATGCCTTCTTTAGGAACTCTTTGGACAGCAAGGAAGTAACCAAACTTCTTGTCCTCTCCAACAGATTGGTGCTACCTACAATATTAACACCTGCAAACTCTTGTATTTGGTATTTCTCTACACAAACCAGCTTCAAAGCACATTAGTTTAACCAAAAACACACATGCATTAAAACAATTGAGTATAAATCAACAAATCAATTGAATAATAAGCAAATTATACAATTCATTCCATCTAGATAATAGTATCCTTATGATTAGCCAAATAACAAAGAAATTATGCATGTAATTAATACATCACCTCATAAGTCTAACAATTCGTCCACACATTAGCTTCACACACCATGAGTAGCTCCAAAGACCTTTTTTTTATTCCAAAATACGAAAAGTGTTACAATAGACTCCTTTACCCAAGACCGAACTCCCCTAAATGAGGAGGTCGACCTCTCTTAAATAGAAGAAGGGGTGGAGATCCCTAGGCAATTGCATGCGCTAGGGTTAGGGTTGTAGGTAATACGTGGGTTAAAGGATGAGTGGCGCATGAGATTAGAGTGGCGCACTTAGGAAATGAGGGATTCGTGAGGATATGAGGGAGCGAACTTAGGGAGAGCGTGGGTTAAGTGATGGTAGGTGCGTGAGAGGAGGGAAGCTACGTAAGACTTAAGAGAGAGTTAAGTAGGAATGAGTGGAGGGGAGTGATGTACGTAGAAGGGAAGTGACGTGAGGGTAGCTAATGAGGGTAGCTAATGTAGCTAAAGGGGAAGTCACGCATGAGTTGAGGGACATGCATGGGGAAGTGAGCAAGTGATTTAGGGGGAAGGGTGAGTGGAAACGTGAATTAAGAGAGAGCTTTGGGAGTGAATGGAAGCGTGGGCCATATGAGGGATGCGCTAGGGTTAGGTGAGGAGCCACTTAGGATGGGAGTCGAGTCCCTACATTGGGAACTCCTCCCAAAGGCCATGTCATCCAACTAAGTCGACCTCCCCTCATTTAGTTGACTTACTTTAATGTTTAGTCAACTAGGGACACCTAAAACAACTTTTAAATCATGTTCTCAGTTTTCCTAAAACTTAGGAAACTTAATTAATTACCCCTTTTCCACATTTTCAAGTAAAATTGATCTTTTTAGCGATAATAATCGCTTTTTAGCCTCGAAATATGAGAAATAGAGGTTTACATCATGCTTTGGACTAGAAAACGACTGTAAATATGGCATCTGACAACATCCGATGCCATATTTTTACACTTATTGACTCAGAATTAATAAATTTCAATTTTGCGGGAATTTAATTAATTCACTAAAACTTTAAAAAAAACCTATCAGACTTAGTCGCAATTTTCAAATAACTCGAACACTATGTTCTAGTATGAACTTATATACATTCTGACCCTAGACATTGGATTTTCCATGACAAGACCTGCTTGTCAACACATACTTCGGCTTTGGAGCAAGTCTTTTTCGAGTGAAAAAACTTAAAAATTATTTAATCTTCTCACTAAGGTAAGGAGAAAAAATAATTAACAAGTGAAAAAACACTCTGGAGTATATGCCCACTCCTAGATCAAAGGTGGCCAATAGCCTTTTACATTCTCTACTACTTAGAACTGTTAATTTTTGGGTAATATTGTAGCACAGTAATTTCTTTTAAAATTTCAGTACTTAAGCAATTTAAATCTGTCACTTAAACAAAGTTAGAACATCTAGCAAGAAGATCTGTGTAGGACAGCCATGCACATATACAAGTAACCTTTGTTCTAACATGAATTCAAACTTAGATCTAATATAACAATGTCAACTTCTGATCACATGAATATGTCAACCTCTGATCGCATAAACTCAGATCTAATATAACGATGTCAGTTTCTGATCACATAAACTCAGATCTAAAGTAAGAAACAGATCTGAATACAACAGTAGATCTATATAATTGAGTCAAGAAACCAGATCTAAATTATGCCTAGTCATTCTCAATAAACATATATGTAGATCTATGCAAAGCTTACTATGATAAACAAAATGTAAACAGATCAGATCAAACTCAAGGAAGATAAGTAGGAAGTAAGCTTACCTGGCACACCAGCCTTACCTCTGAAGGAGAGACAGTAACTACAAGAGACTTAGAGCCATTTTGATATGCTCGGATAAGATTCAGTTCATAGATCTACCGTGGATCTTTTGCCAAAGAATGAAGGATCTTTCATGCCACTAAGCTCACGAGTCACAGGGATTAAAACACAAGACAAGGGAGACCCATAACCCTCACAGCAAATTCTCACCCAAGAAACCCTCAGTTCTGAAAAACAAGGACTGTGTGCAAACCCTTGCTTTGGCAGTGAACAGCAGTTAGATAAGTTTAGCAAAAGGGCACTCCACAAAATATCATAGCAGGAGGACTGTAACCTGGATCAAAAACTTCACACAGCAGATAGCAAGGTAGGCTGCACCTTACACAACAAGGCAGCAAGAGAGGCCACACCCTTTACACAGCAAGGAGACAAGGGAGGCCGCACCCTTCACACAGCAAGGAGGCAAGGGAGGTCGCACCCTTCACACAGCAAGGAGAGCTGCACCTTTCACACAGCAAATAAAGGAGAGGGTTTCACCCCACAAACAGCCCTTCAAAGGGAGCCGCAGCCACACACAAAAATCTGCAATAGGAATAGAAGAGGTTGCAGCCTGGGAGTCTTTACTTAAGGCAAGAGGGGCCACAGCTTCAACAGCAGTGAGGAGGCAGCAACTAGAATCCACAGCAGAAGAAATAGGGCCGCTGCTACAGCAACCACAAGGACACTGCCCCACAGCAAAACAGGTCGCTCCCACAATAATACAATATGGCTGCTCCCACAACAACACAAAGAGGCTGCAGACTTAGAGAGAGGCCAGCGCTAGCACAAGAGAATAAAATGAATAGGTGAGTGAAAGATGAAGGGGGAGGGTTAATTATATAGTCATAGGTTAGGGCAAGGTTAGGGTTTAGGGTTAGTTTAAGTTGTATCAATAAGTCACATGTTTAAATTGTAAATTTAAACATGTGACAATTATCAATATTAAACTTTAGAAACATAACCCCTAATAAACCACT